>JABUQX010033744.1:0-75000 GCA_015478945.1 Trachelipus rathkii
TATTGATGAAATGGATTGAGAAAGATTTTTATGCCAAAAAAAAAATTGGTCTTATAAAACAAAAAAAAAAAAAAAAAAATCATGATTTTTTGATTAAAAAAAAATGGTAACGTAAAGATAAACTCACGCTGTGATTTAAAATACTTGTTGATCTTTTTTGTGCCAATGGGCCTGTTCATACTAAAGGGGAGGATGCTAGTAGCCGTGGGTGATTAAATAGGAATTAGGGAGTTGTGGGTTATTTGCGGATTGGTTTTTATTATTTTATTATGATTTACATATCATTATTTTAATTTTTTATTATTATTTAAATTATTATTATATAATTAATTATTAAATTATCGTATATATTATTTATATTAATTTAAAAGAAATTAACTTCTAAAATTACGTAAACTTCTACAAAACCATAAAATATTAAACTGAAACTGTTTAAATGCATTAAAAAAAAAACAAGTATTTCCCATTTTAATTTTTCTTATCTTATAAATTTATAAGATAATTTATTTAAATTTTGAAATGTTTGTGGTTGATAGGAAAAATAAGTTAAGTGTATACATGTTGTGGAGTTAAACGTCATTCTTATCCTCAAACTACGTTACCCGCTTCCGAAAAAAAGCTTTTTAAACTTTGGATTAGACTCCCTGTATAGAAGCTTTATGTTTATTATATAGCTCATTGCGTTTCCAGAAGCCATGTTAATTTACTTGCAGGAGCCCTATTGGACTAGGCACGACGTTTGGGCGGTCTTTTCATTTTGTTGCTATATACGTTTGCCATGGAGCCACGTTTTGCAGTTCTAGGTCTGTCTTATAGCATCATCCGTTATATTGATCTGTTCACAGTACCTTGCAGTTTAGCGCCTCATCGTTTTGTTTTCCAATTATTGCTACTATTTTATCTTCTTGTCGTATTTTCAGGAATTGTAATAAACGGGCGGGTACTGCGGGTGAAGAATTTTATCTGGTTTTATGTTTTTTTTTTTTCTCATTAACATTGTTTTAAGTTTAGGATACCTAAATATTGCATTTATTCGTTAGTCCGGAAAATGGTGTACTGTCACGATTAATTATATTTAATATTATTTATCATATGTTAAAACTTTTAAAATATTAACGTTGTTATATCTATTTTAATTTATATTAGTAGTATACAGTTATTCTAATATAATATACGAAAGTTACTTTAGTACTAATTTAATGTAATAGTTCATCGTGTGCTGTTTTTTTAGTTGCAATGGATATTTCTATTTTTGAGGGAGTGACAAGAGTTTCTTTTGAGTGTATTTAGTATTAATTATATTTATATTTTTACTTATTTTATTTATTTAATTACTTATTTATCTATTTTTATTATAATTGATATTTATTATATTGAATATATTATATATATATAGGTATTCATTATATCTATAATATATATATATATATATATAATTATTCATTATATGTTTCATTTTATATTCTTATGATTTTATTATTGTTATTATATCTTTCTTGAATATGTTAAATATACTATTATTATATATTATTTTTTTATATCTTTATTTTATATTAATATATTATATTTCATTTTCTTTTTATACTTATTTATTATATCAGTATGTGCTGTACCTGGAAGAATACTACTTGGCCGTAGGCAGAGTTTTATTATTATATATAATATTTTGATTTATAGATTTTAGAATTTGTCTATCTGCTTATGTTTATATATTCAGTTTTTTTTTTTTTATTATACCTTATGTATAATAATTATTTTATTATTTTTATTTTTCTATTGATATATTGATATTATTAATATTTGATTTATTATTATTTATTCTTTATTAATATATAATATACCCAATTTATTTATTTATTAATATTCATTTTCATTATTTTATTTATATATTATAATTATTGCATTTCATTATATCATCGATTCCATATGATCATATTTTATATATATTATTATAATACCTACATTATACCTATCTTAACTTTTCATGGTAATTGCTAAAAGCCTTTGTTCTTCATTTTTCATTTATTTCTTTCTTAATCTTATTTTTCTACATATTTCATATCTTGTTTGCAAAATCACAACTTATTCCTATATATTTTCTTTTAATCTTTCAAAACTACCTCATGTTTTTTTTTAAAATAGAGCTGTCGTTTTATGTTATTTACTTTTTATTTTAATGTAAGTTGTTTCTTATTTTTTTTATTTTTATTTAAATTATATTTAACATATAGATTCATCTTTTAATGGCTTTCCTATTAGTTTGCATTTCATTAATTATTTTCTCACTTGAATTTTATTGTATAAACTCTTTTCTTTACTCCTTTACCTTAAATTATTATTATTATGAAGTTTTTCTGTACTGAAAAATAATTACTAGATTCAATCATGGTTTATTATTACTGTTATTCTGCATTCTATTTTCTCCGCTAATTTACAGAAATAATTTTTCATTATATATCTAACATATACTTGTTTACCCATCTATTATATGTTCTTCACCATTTATATTTTCGTACATAATATTACGAGTAAGTGTAATGCATTACAGTAAAGATAATTTTTATCATTTATATATTTTTTAAACTATTACTCGTCAGTTATTTTATTTACATTCACTTGAATTCCTCGGTGAATCAATAGCAGTGCAAGACCATTCATCTTTCGATTTTATTGTCGACGATCCCTGAATATGGTGTGTATCCCACTATGGCATCCTAGTTTTTTTTTTCATTTTTGTTTTTTGAGTGTTATATATTTCTTTTATTTTATTTTGTTTTTCTGTATTTTAGGTACGGTTCCTTATTGGCTACTGGCGATTATTATGGCATTACTTATATATCAGTTTTTTATTCATGGCTTTTTGAATCTTTCTTTTCTATCTTTTTTATTCCGCATCTGAGTGTTCTGTACTTTTAGTTTGATTCGTGTCGTAATGTCGTAATATTTCTATTTCTAATTAATTATATACTTTTATTTTACTTTTACTTATATAGTTTATTCTTTTAAATTATTTTTTTCTATTATTACTGTTATTTTATCTATTTTATCTTGTTTTTTTCTTATTTCTTGATTCTATATTATGGGATAGTTTATATTCTCATATGTACTCACTTAGGATAACTTTTATAATTAACTAACATATTTGATTGATCTATTCAGCACATCAATCTGCGATATCTCTTAGTTTGGTTAGATTGTATCTGGATAATGAGCATGACTTTTAAAAATTATATTCGTTACAACTCTATTTAAATATATAAAGTAATTTCAGAGTATTTTTGTTATATTTAAAAGTAATTAATTTTAATAAAAAGGGTTATTTATTATATATAATTTTGTTAAGTTGGACTAGAGTGTGCTTTATGCTATAATTTACCAACAAGAACAAATGTTCCGGTTTTTACAAAAATATAGCGAAGTAAAATCCTCTTAACTAATATTTCTCTTATCATAGGAATTCAATTCCGTGTTTTTCGCATTTATTTTGGATTAAACATTTTTTTACCACATTCATATTAAATTTGATATGTATTTTATTCATTTAACTTCGTTAACCAATACACTTTCTAATATTTCAATTTCATTAACAGTTTATATTTGACGTACCCAATTTATGTTGAATCCAATAATTTTTACTAGTATTTATAGATATATCATAGTATCATTATACCATTGATATTTGTAATAAATCCAAGATATTTCGTCTCGTTAGTATTTTTCAATTTATTTTATTTCATTTAATTAGTGTGTGTATATGTTGAATATGCTAAGTTCATTGTAATTATTTTATATTCATTTATACCGTTTTAGTGAGGAAAGTTCCTTGTTGGAATGAATCATGTATTTGTAATCTATATTCTAAGTAAAGTAGTCACTATCCTATTTATTTATACTATATGGTTATTTTCCAGTTCATAAGTATAAAAATATTGTATATCATTACTGGTTCTCTACAGATTACCTTTAGTAAGCTGCTGCTTGCTAATCGTTCTTCTATATCATACTATCTATTACTATATATTATATTCTATTTGACCTGTGGTATTCTTCAGTATTGAAGTATCTTCAAGCACTCCGATTTTAATATTTATTTTACCTATCCATTTTTCAAATGTATTGATCTAGCATTATCCCAATTTATTTCTAATGAATTAATTTTATTACGTATGTCAATCAGTTATTTTCTTCAATCAACCATTATATATTAATGTAAATCAATTAATTTTGAGTGTTGTCCGTAGAATCTAACCTGCCATTGCGTCATGTTTCCTTTCAAAAAAGATAAAAAATATTTTTAAACTTCTATATACAGATTACGAAGATTTTTAAATATCTTTCTTCTCCATTATGTCGATATAAATTTTTTTTTGTCTATCGAACATATTAGCTATCAAAATTTTACACGTTGAAAACTGCTGCTGTTTTTATACTGGAGTCCTCTATTACATTCTTGCTTTTCTCACCTCATATGAAACCCTGATTAAGCTCCACCCCATTGACGCACTTTTCCTGCCGTGTACCTCCATCCTCCGTTATGCAAAGCAAAAAATTTTTCGTTCTTATTTTAAATAAGTTATTACCCCGATATACTTATTCCGGGGGTGTACTTAATTTACATAAACAATAATGTTAAATATACAGTACCAAAATTGTTAAGATAACATCCAGTGCAAATATATATACATTTTTTAAAATTAACATAATAATTTAATTAAATTGATTTATTTATTCTGTATATTTTAAATTTTTAACCCATATATCTGCCTTAGTTGTTACTTTTTGCAATAAGTTTATCTATATTATTTATAAAAATTTATTAATTATCTAAATATTTCAAGTTTAGTTAAATTATGATTTCCTTTATATAAATTTTTTATTGACTAATGTGGAAGAGTCGACCTACATTTAGTGGAGTAAAAAGATTAGAGTTTATATATATATACATTAACAGTAGAAGCGTTTAATATGATTATGTTTAGCATATAGGTCTACGATTTATATATAGTCACATTCTATCAACAATTTTGCTGTACAAAATTATTTTACTTACCTTATAGTTACTAAAAAATCTTCTATCTTTTTATTTATGCCTGATATAGCTATTATCATTATTAATATGGGTTTATCAATAATCATTTTATCTATTCATTACAATTATAGGAGTATTGTTATAATAAGTTGCTTATTATTAAGTAGAAATTCAATACAATTCTATATAAATATATATTTACATGATTTATTAAGCGGACATTTGGGTTTTAAGCTGGCTAATACCTTCACGTTATTCTGATGAATTTTTTTAATATACATGTGGACTAGTAGGTGTTGGTGTGGAACACTTCAGGAAAAGTATCGTCAAGCATAATCAGTCATTTGGTAAGTATATTGAAAAAGTAGGTTCTATGTGTAGATATTTCGTGGTTAGAAGATCACTATAGAGTAATAGGTCGAAACAGAGATAGCGCATATTACTCAATAATGTTTGAGGTGTAAAATATGACGATTTCTCATATATTTGACGCTTAAGGAGAAGTGTAATAAGCTGGATAAATAAAGCGAGAAAGTTAAAGGTACAATGGCGATAAATCTGCCACTGGTACAATACATTGAGATTTTTGTAAAATCAAACAATCTGTTGAGATTTTTACAAGGCAATATTTATTTGGATCTACTAAATTATATGTAACTTCGTTGAATGTATCAAATTGTATCTGTTTTTGTACACACAATACAAAGACAAGGAGAACAAATGATTAAAAATTTTATGTTGATGATCTATTCTGAGAAATTATTTAACGTTATCAATTCTGGCACTCAGATCAAGATTTCCGCAATATTGTAGAGTTTATTATTTATTAATAAAATAGATAATCTATCATCAGAAGTTCAAGTCGCTTTGAGTGTTTGAGTATACGATAGTTGGAAACATCAAGAAAAAGGATTGAATTATTGACAGGATATTTAATAGTGAACTTTAATAAGTATTCAGTTTAATGTTCTTGTAAGCAGTGTAGCGTGTTACTGACTAAATATTGAAAAATTGTATTATAGTTCGGATGTGAGTTGTTTCTAATTTATACTTGTCTCTAGAAATCTTTCTCTTGGTCTACTCTACAAATTCTGTTTATTATCTTCTTGTCATTCTTTTGTCTGTGTGAATTAATTAGAGTTAATTAAATTAGTGGTCGGAGAGTATTAGGGTTTCCATGTGAGATTGGTTTCTGTTATAGAAATGAATAGATAAGAAAATATTGGGATGAGTAAGTAATTTGGTTGTTTTCGACCTCTTGGTCTATTAATTTTCTTATTTAAGCATTGTCATATTAATTATTGTCCTTTTGGTTTGGTTTGACGAACATCATGAGAGACGAAGATCTGAAAGAGTAATTTTGTTGCTCATTATGCCAAAAGAGGCAATATTCTTCTCGTTTTTGGCAAGGTGATTATTGTGTTTAACACATGGATAGACTCTAATAATATGCAGACTATAAATCTGTAAAGATAATAAAGATTAGTAAAATTGATTGTATCTTTTTGAGTCTGATCCGAGACAAAGCATTCCCTTCACATTGTTGAATAGGTATTTATTATATGTTTGTTTGAGCAGATATTGTCAAGCAAACGTTATAATTTTATGTGTTCATGAGTTAAAATATTTAGTATATTATGTTTGACATTTTTATAGTGCTCATATAATCGGAACGGTATGATCACGATGGACATTGTCTCGCATACGATATAGAATAGTATCGTGAAGAAATTGTATGCAATGTGTTGGTGCGATAAAATATGTTAGAGATTTTACGAATAAGTTGTCGCTTCAAGTATCTGATTATTAAGGGTAGCTTAAAAAGTCTCTTTGTATCGTCATGTGCTTATGCATATTAGATGTGTCCTTTAAATGAGTTAGGTGTTATGTTCATTCTTGATAATCAATTGATAATTGACTTATTCATGATAAATTGTCATTCACATTTTTATATCCACAAAACTCATACTATTTTTTAACCTAAATATCAATACGCTAATTGCATATAGTTAATTTACTGAGAATGCATTTCATTATTCATGCTATGTATTGACAGCAACTGGGTAAACTATGGTCAAGCTTTAGTTCGTTTACTGATAACTTTTTTTTGTTCCTTTTTCAAATATACTTGTGACTAAATTATCACGTCTTATTAAAGGTTTAAACGCTGATAATACACTTATTTTCTATCTTCCGCTAGTGCATATAAGTTAGTTAAATCTGATATAAAACTGAGAGTAAAATTTACTTCTAGTGGTTCTCTCTTTTGACGTAAACGGATGCACAACCTTCCTTATCAACTATATTTAATTTGTGTACTATTATTTTAAATTTTTATTCACTTATTTTCTTCTTAATGAATACTATTTTTCCATTCGTGAATGCGAATATCACAGATTTGGTCAAAGCTCTTCTTTTTTCCACTAATATTTATAGGTGTTATTATAATTCATGTTTTACTTATTTATATCAAATTCCTTTTAACTATTTACTTTTTCTTATCATATTTATAAAGTATTTATGTACTTTTGTACCGTCTTTGTGTCTTATCCATTTGTTATTATTATGATATATTTCTTATCATAATAAAATAACTATTACTTCTTCTTTTTGACATTTTGTTATGTTTATATTTATTTAATATTTTAAATTATCAATTTAAATATAGATTATAAAGTAAAAATGTATGTTATTTCATTACCTGCAGTAATACGTGCATTTAAATCTCTCGTAAGATATTACTAGAGTTTGGAAGTTGTTTTTTATTGATGTATCCTATATCATGAGTATATATTTGAGGAGTTGAGTTCGAAAATAGAATAACATAAAATTAATGTATGAGTATAGTGAGATGCGTGTTTCTTGGTCTGCTTTGATCAATATTATTATACAAAAAGGACGAAGCTGCTAGCTTTTCTTAATAATTATTCTTCTCTTGTTTTTATTTGTGTGATCTTTATTTAGGTACATGTTTTGTATTATTTCTTTTATTATAAAAATAAATGTGTGTATATTTTCAGAATTAATATAAAATTATTAAAACTGCTTATTTTAATTATTTTAACTGTAAAATTGAAGATCAGGACAAACCCTGGGCACCACATGTAGTTTAATTACATCAATAAATTAAATTATAATAATAATATATAATTTAATGAATATAATTATCAATTTTCAAATTTTTTGCTGAGGATAGATAAAAGAAAGATAGAATAATAATAAAAAATAAATAATATATAATAACCATAAATAAATATAATAATATATAATAATAATAATTATATATATTAATATCAATAATATAATAACTTATTAAAATATTATAATTTCATAACATTTCATAAGCTCTCAAATAAATGCTCTCAGCACATATGATTTGGTCAATTCGACTTATTTCACCTTATCCCGTTGAAGAAGGACCGCAAAGTGTACATTTATAATATGGGTCACTATGTTTATTAGGGGGAAATCTATGCATATCATTAGCGGCTGATGGTCGAAAATAACGATAGATTTACATGGCTAACAGCGTATAAAATTTGGCACTGTGAAGTCGATATTTATAATAGTAAATATGAAGTGTAAAGTATGAATATGAAGTGATGTGAAGGTGGAATGATATGCTCTCTTCATAATTTAATTCGAAAGCATTACTCTAGCGTATATGAGGTGCTATGAGGTTACCAGCTGGAGCTAATGGATTATCTTATATTAGGGTAAAAAGAAAAAAAAAATAACCTAGGCTTTATGAAAGACATCAAAAAACTAGAGATGAAATAACTCTGAGAGTGAAGTATTTTACTGTGGACGTTACTATAATGGTTAAAGTACTTTGCTATTAATTATATTTATTACAGTGACTTAGATAGCAATGATAGGTATAGTAAAGTGGGCTGACTGTAAGTCAGAGCGCCAGATCTAGGTAGAGGAAATAAAAGACGGATGTGCAAAGTCTGAGCAGCACACAGTTTCAATCTTTTCCATTCAGCGTATTAAGAGAGATCCTGCAGCCAAGATGTATAGTTTGGCGAATTTCAAATATGCACGGGTATAAGGGATATTAGGAGATAAATCGTAAACTCTAATATGAGTCGTCAAGATGGAAAGGTCTGCTATCTGTGTTCGCAGTGCACGCGTGTGGAGATATAGCGAAAACCAGTGGAACACAACCGTCGCGTTGATATGACGCCCTCTCACATCGAAGTATCCTGATAACATGTTCTTGAGTGCGCAAGTGACTTGAGGGGCGCCCACTAACCAATTCGATTTTTTATTCCCTCATAGGAGAAAATTGAACCGGTAGAATCAGGTACTGCAGTTGCTTAAAGACTACCTCTCTGAAGATTCTAGCTGGCTCAAATTTCCAATAGAGAAAGTGCACCAAGCTAAACTTTACAATCTAAGCTTTCCGTATTTTTGCTTTCATACTAAACTGCGCCGCCCAAGCACAGATAAATAAGATAGCTATCATCATATTAAGAAGAATTTTACTCAATATTATTCATGCACATCAAAAAAAAAAGTAAAATAAACAATTTTAATGAACTAGAAGATATTTGAAGCATGAGCAATAGCTACAGCAATAGGAAGAATGTGAAGAGTAGCACATAATCAAGTAGCATTTAACAATATTGTAAATGGGAAAGACATAATAATTTATCTCATAGCTGAATTTTCTGTGCCATTTCTTGTCTTCGTTGGGTTAGTAATTAGTTTCATAGGTAGTAAGATTAAAGTGGCCTATGAATTATGGTCGTGTATTGAGTTGTAATTACATCTGTCAACTTGGTAATATCGCTATGTCAAGTCATAATTGTCACACGTAATCACCTACTCTAATATATATTACTATCTATGAAGGACTGAATTTGCCTAATGAGAAAGGATATAACTATTTATCTAATGGTCAGCAAGACTATAGTCAATATTGTGATACATATCATTAGACTTCATATGAAATCTACTCATTAGCTATTTTGCTTGACGAGGCTGAGCATGACATGCTTAGTACCAGAGGACCACCTAAAATATATAGAACATATAAGTTCCTAGAAAATATTAGATAGTACAGTATATAATGCAGGTAATGACTTAAACTTAGACTCTCTTGTGCTATAGATTTAGATATATAGAGCTAATACTTATTATATTTAGCAACCTGTTTGTAGGCCGTTCGATAATTAAGTCTCCATCAACTGTATAACTGCGAAATAATGTAAGATCTCGCCCAATATGGTAACACCACAGGCCGAATAACTGTGGCTCAGTTCTTGGGGTTTGTGGATCCTCTCCTTCAGGTCTTTGCGTGATAACTAGAAGTTTTGTAACGACTGAGGCCACTTTCTTCGGAGGGCGTTCCGCTCTCTAACATCGGGGCTTTTTAGGCTGTATGATAAATAATAAGGAGATTTACAATAATATACCTCCACAGTGTTACAACATGTTATGAGATGTGGAGGTAATGTGCTTTTAACAGCACTCTATTTAACTTGTATTTCTATCCGCTTCACACTCTATGGAATTATCCTCTGTGGGCCTTTATATCATAGATGTCCGGTGGTATACTGATAACACATAAAGCACGAATATGGCAGCACAGCGCGAGTAGAGTACCCTTACGCCCGTAGCGTTGCAGCCGTGTTGCGGTGTGTCACTACGTGGAGCGTTCCGCCGCGATGGGAGACTACGCTAAAGTGCCGGTAGGAATAATCGCGCTCTCATCCCTCGGTGGGAGAGGTTTGCTTCATCGAGGAAACCGCCTCGTATGCGTCGATTGAGTGCTATACTGAGAGCGTCGGTGGTCGGAGAGAAGGGGATGACTTCCGCCTTCATGCCGCTGGAAACGCGAGGGAGTATCGGGTATCGAGATCCATTGCAACTCTTCAACTATGCACTCCGTCCGTCCCGTCGGCTCGAGCCCCTAGTGTGCCGTATTATATAGCTACTAGACTATCTTATCTACACAAAGTATGACACTATATATATTGTAAATATGCTAATCATAGAGTGAAAACGCAAGTCAGTATATTCACGTTCTAACAAAGTAATACAGTAGACTCGTATGGTATACGTTGACAACTAGTTGATTGTCACTAATGGATTACGAGACTATAAAGTGGTGAAATGGGGTTGTCATTACAAGATTGAGAATCACTTAGGTTGTCTGAGGATTGGCGGGTCTCCTTCGGCGACTGAGGAACACTTTCAAGGAGAGAGAAATAGAGGAGCTACCAAGAAAAATCTCATATTATGGCCTTATATGCGTACCTCTAGACAAAGAGAGGACTTTTGTGACGGAGGGGAGAGAGGGGGCGGGTTAAATGTCTTTGATGCACCTGAACAGCAGCATATTGATTTTCTGCGCAGTATCTCAGAGCTATCCCGTGTTAACCATATCACGACGATCTCTCGTTAGTCAATTTTATGGACGATTGTGATTATAATCGGAGATCTTGCTCGCATAAGGAACTTGGCGAGAGACCTGAGCACAGTTCTGTTTAGCAAGATTAAGCACGATTTATTTTGAGGTGAGTACGAGGTTTCTGATGATTTAACTCACAGCTCATCAACAATTAAAACATATTCTATCTATACTTACCTAACGTGCTCTCAATAATGCTAATTAACATAAGTAAATTACGAGCGATTGGTCGTCCAGAGACTCACTATGCTGTATTTCGTATCAATCCTGAGATTTCACACGGTGGAGAAATGTATTTAAAGTTCTTTTCTAGTTGCTGACTGCGGTAAGCTTATATATTATATTCAGTCTTTCTGGACTACATATGACGGAGAGAGTGGGAGAAACGCTGGTTCGAGTGGCTAAATAAGTTTTTGAGGTTCTACTATCGTTATGATAGCATACTAAATGAATCGAGTCTACCAGGGAACTACAGTTATGGTACGTGGGGACCGAGCTGGGTGAAAGCAGGGCAGTAAGGCGTCCTGTATACTACAGGGGTAATCTCTCTATTTCTAATAAGTGTACTGTATTATTATAAATATCGTCCTTTAGTTATATCATTCTGTTGTACTATGCACCTATACCTGATCATAGTTAGGGTTGTCTCTCTGAGGGGGAGTTTATAGGTGTCATCTCATGCTAATATGTGGACGATGTTGTGACTTCCATTCAGCTTGTTACATATAGGCTGGAATGCTCACTAGAGCAGAATAGCCCTAGTATTGGCGCACTTGAGGCGAGGGGACTGCGTAGAATCTCTGGGTATCGAATTTGGTTCCATATATAACTATTAGTATTATATATCCGCGGTGCGGTTGTGGCTCGCTCGCTCTGCGTCGTGTCATTCGTAGTCTATGATGGATTATGGTCTATATAGTGGTGTTTGAGCTGAGTTCACTAAGTTACATGGGATATCAAGAAGCCAGAGAATGGTCGAGGCGCAGCAATACCGGTGAGCACGTGACCTTTATGGCATTTCACTAGACACCGTTGGCTGGAACGATATTATAACTCACCCTTACGAGAGTCTTGATTTTTCTTCTCAGTCGTTGGTGTGTTGGTCGAGACAACTCTGTAGTCTTGGGGCACCTAGTCGTAGGAGAAAACAGAGGTATCTAATAGAAAAGGTAATACCTGCTATCTTCGAGCTTTACCTCAATGCACACAACAGAAGTTATGTTTTACTTATCTCATAATTAATACTCGAGCAATAATAGATTCAACCTAAGTCGTCTTCAAGGCACGTAGCAGTCTCACACAAGTATCGTACTATACTCCAGACTTATGTCAATGATAGGCCAAGTAATTATATTTCTAACTAAATAAACATTGTATTTAGGATTTAAATTATCAAATTAAATAGTAATATAGTAATATAGAGTAATATAGTAATATAATATTATATAGTATATTATAAATATATATATATATATATATAATTGGTGTTCCCTGGTAAGTAAAGGTCCACATCCATGTTCCAGGAAAATAGAGGGTCAGACAAAATAAAAGACCGACGTCATAGACAAATCTCGACAAGGCTCGACAAGTCTCCGATCACGTGATCCGGTCTTGAAAGTGTAGCAAGTTACGAAAAAGTTTGGTAAAAATAAACAAAGGAATGTGTGTTCCAATATTAACCAGTGGAGTACATGCAAGATTGAGCATAACGGTTAAGTCTGGGTCAGACAGACATGGATGGAGAACAGGATGGAACTGTACTGGAAATAACTTTGTTGTTGTAGTAGTAGTAAGATTAAAATCTCTATTAGTGAATATTAATAGCAAGAGTAGTGTTTATAGTAGTAGTAGTAGTAGTAGTAGTAGTAGTATGTGTAATAGGGATAGTATTTATTTTTTGTACAAGAAAAGTTAGAGCTAAGTTGCTAAAAGGACATTTTCAGCATTAACCATTTGCTATTGATTGTGACATGTTTCAAAAGGAAAGATGTGAGGAAGGATAAAGTTCTGAAGGAACATACGGATTCTTATACATAATAAGAACTGGGGTAGTGTAAGAAATTTTTGAAAGCGCCTCTATAACATCCAACCGTTATAAGAAGCTTGACTTAATGAAAGAAAGAGAGGAGAGAGAGAGAGAGCGAGAGAGAGAGAGAGAGAGGAGAAGAGATGAGAGAAGAGAGAGAGAGAGAGAATTCATGTGATTATCCAAGTGGACAACGAGATAAAGAAAGCTAAAATATTAAGACATGATTCGCGTTTGTCCATTTTTCAAAGATGCCTCATTATCTACAGTATATATATATATATATATATATATCTAAAATTTATATAATAGTTTATATATCATACTATATATATATATATATGATATAGTATATATACTATATATATAATATTCCTATATATATATATATATATATATATAAATATATATATTATATATATATATATATATACTATATAATATATATATTATATATATATATATATATATATATATATATATATAATTATATATATATTAAGTTATATTTATATATATATATATAATATATATTCTATAATAATATATATCAGAGGTGGGCATCACCGTTATTCCGTTACTAACGGAAACTAGTTTTTTTGAGTAACCGGAGTACGGACGCGTTAAGTTTTTTTCTTACTGGTAACGCCCGAAATATTTCCGTTATTTTTTCCTCCGTTACTTTTTAGTCCGGTACATTTTGTTCGACTTTCTCTTTGAATTTTGATAGCCAATTGACCACCCAGCAACTAAAAAATATCTTATAATATTATTTAATATTATTATTAATTAATTATTATTATTTATTATTATTATTAATTATTATAATAATATAATAAAAGTATATGATATATATATATATAATATTAGTAATTATATAATATATAGTAATAATATATATATATATATATATATACTTATATATTATAATATATTAAATATATATATTATATATAATAATATATATATATATATAATATATATATATAATATATATATATATATATATATATTATATATATATATATATATATAATATATACTATATATTATATATATATATATTATATATATATAATATGAATGTGTGTGTTGTGTGTGTGTATAAGGAATAAGGCGAATCTGCATAGAATTAATGAATAGGGATGGTGCTTTCGTAATTGATGGAAATGAATGTGACATAGAGTGTAGTGGACTTCCGAAACATTTGGCATAACATTGGCATAGTAATGAACGAGCCGATAGTGAATGCGTGTTGGGTTTGATAGCTGCACAGAGGATAAGGTATTTTTGGGCATGAAGAATAAGGTAAATGTAGGAATTTTAGGGAATTAGTTTATTAAAGAAGGGAAGATAAAAACTGGTATTTTGGTCGAAAGAATGCGTCGAATTTCCTGAAGGACTGATTGTGAGAACAAGGTGCCGTTAGAAGTGGTAGAGGATGTGCGGATCAAATTTTACAGTTCAAACAGTATGATTGTAGAAATGAAGGAGGAAGAAGAAAATTTATTTAGGTTTTATTTGATTTGCAAACAGGCGTATGATATGATTAATAGAAAGCTCTCAATGACAAGTGTTATTGATATATGGTGTTGTGGTAAGCCTTCTGAATGAAATCAAAAGTACTATAGACGTATAGTGAAGCGTGTGTAAGAATAGTAATGGAGTTGAAAGTGATTATTTTAATATATATGCGAAGTGAATGCCAGGGATGAGTTGTCTCCTGGTTATTCAATTTGTATATGGATGGGGTTATGAAAAATCAGAGGTGGGGGCAGGGGAGAGTTGTTAGAATGATAGAAATGGAAGAGAAGTGGAGGGTGCCACTACCTATTATATATATGCGGATGACTTGTTTTGTGTGGCGATATCTGAAGAGAGTATTGGTAGAGACGTTTGGCAGGGTGTGTAAAAGGAGATGTTTTGAGTGGTAAACTGTAGATAAGAGCTAAGGTCTATGGTTCTGTGTGTAGAGGAAGTCCTCGGTTGAAGTTATGTTAGATGTAAGCAACTCCACAAGCTGTCAAAGTTGTAAAAACAAGAATTGAGCAACGGCAACCAGTCATCGATTGCAGAATGTGTAGAAAGTTTGTGATGGCAAGGAAGGTGGCTGGTGCAATTCATCATTGGTGGATTGTAAAAGGGACAAGGACTTGAGCGCGCTAGGGGTCCTTACATGTAGAGGTATTTTTTAATAATATTGAAGTAATTATTTGAAAAATTCTAATAATTCACGACAACTAATAAATTACCTAAAGAACCCGCAATTAATGTCATACGTCAAAACTAATAAGTAAAGCGAGGTAACGGCACTGTGTTACTTTTCCTTTCAAAAACGGCACTGTCCCGTTTAAAAAGGTACTGTTCCGTTAAAAACGTTATTGTCCAGTTCAAAAACGATAAGCGATGCCCCTCCTGTATATATATAATTATATATATATATATATATAATATATAATATATATATATATATATATATATATATATATATAAATAATATATATATATCTGTCTCAAGGATAGCTGGCTTCCACAATATGCGAGAGTTTCACATTAAAACCTAAAAATACTCTGTTTCATAAAATATTAATTAAAAAAGAAGTCACAAGTTAAAAAAAAAGCATATACTATTTAATAATAAATAATAAACTTAAAATCAAAAATTTAAAATAAAAAAAAATTAATAAACTAAAACTTAGCTTAAAATCCTAAACGGCGAAAGTTAGGTTGACACCTTCATCATTTGCAGATATTAAATTATCAGATACTAAAATAGTTAGCCAAATTAAAAAACAAAAAAAGTAAAAAGCAACAAAATAGTACCGAAGACATTTAAAATTAAGGAATGATTGAAAAAAACTAAAAACATTAATTAGAAAACTAAATTGGCATAATTAAAACACTCGGAAACACAATCGCACACGTCTACACTGAACAAGCGTCAAATATATTGTATAATCAGGATCTTTCATAAATGCAGAAATATTACCATATTCAGGGAAAATTATGCTAACATGGTTCAAAGGCTGGAAAAGCTTTTAGAAAATGACTGCAAAACAACCAGAAAAGTTACCTTTTAGATACACTGTGCTGCTACAAAGTGTCGTCATTATCTTTTCTAGTTTATAGAAAATATAAGATTTCGCGTTATTAGAATTTGCGCCAAATGCTTCCCAGTCAGAAAGAATAAATATGTAAAATTATGTGAATCACATAAAGAGGAGTACTAACTGTCGTGAGATGTCATCGTGAAACTGTAAATGCAGAACGTTAAGACTTCAGCTGCAACCAACATAATTGCTAAAAGTGCTTTACTAGATTTTCAGACCCCAAGGATCTAAGAAGGAAGTAGCAACGTTCAAATTATCTAGTCAACTCCCTCTTCTTTCTAGACAAAGTCGCACATCATCTCTTATTTTAACTAGCAGTTCTGGATATGCAATTTCTCGATAATAAATTGAAAGCCATTCCTTTTTATCACAAAACCCTTTCATTATGCTGGAGGTGACATAAATAGAATTTAACATAAAAGCACAGTCATTTTGACTATTATAATTTGAAGAATATTTGTAGCAAAGATGAACTATTATACTACATCCTCTGGAATAACAAAAATTTTAAAGAGGAGCAGGAAAAGTTGGAACTAGATAATATAACAAAAGAAATTAAAACTTCCCAACTACCAGACATCTGACATTTCTCTAGATCAACAATAAACAGTGAACAAAATTAACAGATGTCATTTATTACACTGCGAGGGGTAAAAACCAAGGTGAGAATAATCATGTTCGAGAACCATCTAAGTGGAATATATATCCTGAGTTTAGAAAGAAAAATGGTGCAGGAAAAAGGAAAAAGCTGAAAGAAGTTCTTAGATTAAAAGATATACGATATGCACGAACAACTCTGCAATAATAATATATAATACAAAATATATATATTACTTATTATATCCTAAATATATATAATATATATATATATAGATATATATTATATATATATAATATATCTATATCATTATATAATATTGTATGTATACCTCTCAATTATAATATACGATCTTGTGAGTTAAGTGCAGATTTTCATTTTTTCTGTGATTACAAATTAGTCAGTTTTATTTTAACTTGATAATAAATATAAATAGTGTGAAGCTTTTGCTAAAATGTTATATCGTGGTTTTTATATATATATATATTAGTATATATATAGTATTATATTAACATATATATAGTTCATATATAATCATTAGAAGCATCAGACTATTCATCGAGTTTGTAGTATAGTGGATTTTCGATTTCAAAAATTTTATTGGTTTTTCAACTTTTTTTTAATATATATAATAATGGATATTTTACAATATTTATATATATTTTATTTCTCATCCGGGGTGGGGCCTTCGCCTCCCCCTCTTTATCATCCCCTATCATCCTCCTTCGGAGCATGCCGCCTCTCGCTACGTTTCGAGGGCCGGAGTTAGTGTTTTTTTTTTAAATAATAACAAAAATTATTCTATTAAATCTATCGATAAAGACGCCTACAACAAAGGTAGAATAAATATGAAAAAAATTAAATCAGGATTAATTTTAACAATAGCAATCATAATAATAAGCTGATAATAAATAAATAGATATAATTAATAGGGGGGGTAATTAATAATAATAATAAAATAATATAATCAATAAATAAATAAGAAAGCAAGCATTCATTTCATACGAAAAATAAAATAACATATTTAAACTAACCAACTAAAGAACAGCTGATAATCCCATTCCTAATCTTCGCACTGATTTAACATCTTATTGTCTAAGCCAAACTTTACTTTTTTAATTGTATTTGATTAATGAAAAATATGTAAAAGGTACTATGCGCGAATCCCTATGGTGGTTATATTATGTCTATAATAAATTCTCCTCTATATATATAGTATATATATAATATTATATATATAGTTTATATATTTATATAATATAATATATATTATATGAATATATATATATAATATATAATATATATATATCAATATATATATATATATTTATATATATATAGAACTACCTTTAACGGGGCTTTACTCCACTAATGTAAGGGGGTAAAACAGCGGGTGGACGCCACAGGAAATCGAATTTGTAAGGCCGGCTATCCCAAGCCAATATATAATAATATACTAATAATATATATATAATATAATATATATATATATATTATATATTATATATATAGTATATATATATAATATATATATGTATATATATATTATATATAAATAATATATAATAATATATATATATAATATATATACTATATATATATATTAAGTATGCTCTAAAAAAAATTTTAGTACCATTTAGTTACCCACTATTTTAGTGAAGATTTTTTTGATCAATAAATAAAGATTTTATAACAAAAAATTTATAATATATATATATATATATATATAAATATATATATATATATATATATTAATATAATATATATATTATAATATATATATATTATATATATATCTATATATATAGTATATATTATAATAATATAATATATATATATCGGTAGAGTAAAAGGGCTCGGGTTTGATCCTTTCTCCGGTCTAGGTAACAATTACCTAGGGAAATTCCCCTCTAAGAATAGGGCAAAGCCCGTGAGATAGAAGTTAAAATAATTAAGTAAACATACTTTATGGAAATACAACAAGATTTGTAGGAAGTTTATTGCAACATCCAATAAATTTAGAATGTGCATAAGCGCGTAAGTTCTGGGGGTCAAGCGGGGATTGGTGTGAAGGTGATTTAGAGAGATATGCAGTGAGAAGATTCAAAAGTTGAACTGGCGAAAATGTTTAGACTCCACCTTTTAAGAAAGGGTTGATAGAAGGATAACCTGAGGTGCAGTGCAGTAGCGTGCAGTGGCAGTGCAGTGCAGTGCAGTGCAGGCCCCAGGGCGAACTAATTTCTAAGGGGTAGTCGCGGCATATTGGGAGTAAATTTGACTCTGCGTCACTTCTTGAGGGTATCTGCATAGGTCTCCCAATATATTATATATATATATAAGATATATTTATATAATATATAGTATATATGTAATATATAATGTATATATCAGGGCTGCGAATAGGATATAGTATTATATATATATATAGATATAATATATGTATATATATAATATATTATATTGATCTGTAAAGGTACAATGATCTCTGTGGGTAGCCTGTGTTCTTAGCGAGTCTTATTTACTTGCAGCGGATTTAAGATTACTTTTTTAACGTTTTTATAAGTTCTTCTTAAAGTTTTTAATTCTTGAAAACTCCATTGTTACGATTTGGCATTTTTGTTTTAATTTTTGTGATTGTTTGCCACGTCGATCTTTCAGATGTCTTAGGATGTTTTGTTGATGGACGACGTTTTAGCCATCCTGGAATCTTAAGCTAAGTTTAATTTGATTTTTATATTCTTTTCAATATTATTTAACATTTTCTTAAAACTTTTAAGTTTTTGGTGTTTTTTTTAATTATATTGGAATAACGTATTTTATTAATGTCGTACATTTTATTATGTAAATTTAATGATAAAGCATTTTGTGTTGATACTTTATTTTATTTTTTTTTTCTACATAGTTTTAAAGTTATACCTGTTAGTACACGATCGGCTGTACTGTGTGTCAATGTTTTTGCTGTGTGTGTATTGGATTGAGTAAATCGTGCAAAGTTTTTAAAACATTATTTACATAAGTTATAAAATGTTTGTTTTTATGTGTTTTTTTAACTAAAATAAATTGGTAAGAGTTTTATTTTTAGGTTTTAACTAACATATCCCAGTTTACGCATCCACCTCTTGAGGGAATACTTTTTTTTTCTTTTTTTTTGTTCTTTCTAACATGTGGTTTTAGTTATGCGAGCTGTTAACGTAATATAACGATCGCTTGTGTGGTGTGTGTGTTTGTGTTGTGTGTGTGTTGTGTGTAGGTTGTGTGTGTGAGTGTGTGGATTGAGCGTAAACGTGTAAATTTTAAACTATTAGAGCTTGTGTGCGTTTGTTTGGGCGAGCGGCTGATCGAATGACAGGTCAAAAGTAGACCTGTGGGGGTGGGCGGTGCAGGCCGGGGGTTTTCTATTTGACTTTGCTAACGTCGCGGCCTCGGGTGCTAAATGCACGCAATCTGTGGAATATCACCTCTCTTAATCTCTCAACCTAACATCTTTAATTATTGTCTGCAGCCCTGGACAGGGATTTCTTTTTCAAATACAAGCTTAAATCTCTAACTAATATACTTTTTTCTATAATTTGAACTAATGGTGGTGTCTGTGCCTATGTAAACATAAATACTCCTTAACACGGTCTCGAGAATCTTGAATCTCCTAATTTCGATAGTTCTGTGGCTAAAAAATCTTTCTCTCCCTACTACTGTCATTATCTTGTGTTTCTGCTACTGCTCCCCTATTGGATTTAGATTTTCAAAATTTTTTTTGACTATCTTAACTACTTCTCATGAGACTGTTACTTTCTTCCCATCCAAATACCGAGATCCTCTACATTTAGGGGATTTCAACGTACACCTGACTGAGTGGTTGGGCTCCTTTCAGACTGATGCAGGCGGGGAGGAGGCCAAAAACATTCAATATCTCAACGATACTGGAACAGTTAATTAATGAACCTACACATTTCCAGATCGTTCCTAACCAATCCTTGAATACGCTTGACTTAGTTTCCCATCATACTCCTTCTCGTTTTAAAAACACCATTTCTCCTCCTATTGGGGTCAATCTCGAACCACAAATTGTAGCTCTTAATATAACGACTTTCTCTCAGACAGCTTCCACCATGCCACTAAACGTAATTTCCTGGCACTTTAATCGGGCTAATTGGGGGGAATCGCGTTGTTTTTTGGCTAACTACTCTTGAATTGAATCCTGCTTTGACTCCGGGATGCGCCTCGGTCACCGCTGAAATGGTGGGGCCGTAATTCACCGATGGATGAGCAGGTTCATTCCACCTTTCAACTAAAATCTTTTTTTCTCCCCAACATCCATTGGTTCTGATTAGCTTTTCTCCTCGCGGCCATTTAAGGAGAAGAGACATATGCGTATCGGCAGGGAAACCTCCGTTCCTCTATCACTCTTAGTCATTTTCATCATCTGCTCGGAATTCGTTTGCAGGGAATACTTTGCGACAGGCTAGCGCACTTTCCCACTAAAAAAGGTGCTGACAACTGCTTGGTTCTCGCTAGCAGAAAAACTTCTGGCCCTGCCAAAAACATCTTCTAACAACTTTTGGCTAAATCTGCCTTTTCCTCTCCCTTATTACGACTCTGACGGTTCTTTGCTACCCTCCTTACGTGAAAGGCAATCTCTTTAGGCCTCCTTTTTTCATCTAATTTACCCTGGACGATCTCTCTGCGCATCTCCTCCCCTACTCCTTCTCCTCGTCCAGTTTTTCCCAATGTAATTACCTGTGATATACCATCATGATCGTGTGCATGGATCCTGAGATCTATGAAACGCAAGGAAGGCTAGTGGCCCGGATGGCAATTTGCCTCCCCGGTGTTTGAGGGAGTGTCTTCTGACTGGCGCCCTGTCCTGCGTTCAGCTTTCCCCCCCCCTAAAGCTTTTTTTTTCTCTATGTCTTAAGTACTAATACTTTCCTCACGTGCTGGAGCGCGCATCATGTCCAACGCGATCCGCTGAAAAACAGGTAGCCGTTCTAGATTCCTTCTAATACTATCTGCTACTAGCCTCTCCACTTGTATTCTATCAATAATCTTTGAAACTCTTCTTAACTCTCTTTTCCCTGGATCATCTTGGAGTCTCATTCCCTTCTTCCAGATCATCAGTATGGCTTTTCGTCGCTCGAGGTCAACTGGTGACCATCTCGCAGTGTAGTGGTCATCGGTTACTTTCCATCTAACCGATATGGTGCTTTCTGCCCTGGGACCATGGGAGTCTTGCGGTGGTGGGCGCTTGTGGACATATCAAGCTTTTTGACCGGGTTTTGGCTACGCGTCACTTTGCTCTCTAACCCTTTTTGGGTTTCCCTCCTTCTCTTTGCTTACTCTTTGTCTTAGTTCTTTTCTTCCGATCGCCTCTATTATCAGTTCACTCGTTGATGGCGACCTCGTTCCTTCATTTCCTGTTACATTGTGGTGTTTGCCGCAATGGTTCCGTTCTATCTCCAACATTTATTCCTACTTTTCATCAACGATCTCCTTCTAACTATGTTCACTCTTACCTCTGTTCACTCTTATGCCATTGACTCAACCCTCCACTCTTCTACTCACTTCAAATCTCCTCCTCTTTTGCTTCTGGAGTTGCCTCTCGTCTTCAGCTTTTCCATTCTATCCTTGTAGATCTGGCATTGTAATTCCCGAAGAAGGCGCAGCAGCTTCGTAAAATTCAACTCTTTAAAAAAACTCAACTGTCTCTCACATCTCCCTCTGCAAAGAACAACCTCACTTTCCGTCGCTGATGGCGAATTTCTTTCGACGGGCTCTAACGTCTCTCCTGTGATAAGCAAACTTCTTGGTCTTAACATAAAACATATAATTGTCTTGGAAACACTCATATTTCAATGATGCCTTAAGGTGCCTCAAAGAAGACTGGCAGTGGTCTTTCAGGGTTGCGGGGGAATTTTTTGTCCTCTTGCAAGCAGTTGCTGCCAGTTAATAAGGCCTATTCGCTCCTTGTATGGATGCTACTGTTTCTAAAAATTGGGATCGGGGCTCCGGCTCCAACCCTACCTAAAACAATATTTTCTCGGGCCTCAGCTTCAATCAAAACAAGGCCTAGCTCCGACTCTCTTGACCCTCTATCTCTGGGACGTGACGTTGGCGCACTATCTCTTTTTCTATAGGTATCTACATGCGGTAGATGCCTAGGGGAAGTCTGGCCGGCTCGTAATTCCAGCCTCCCATTGCGTCGCGCTCGACAATACAAGGGGTGCCATGCGCTCGCATACGAATTTTTGCGTGAGTATTGAGAACAGACTTGTTCGTTGTGGTCCTCTTCTATTCCGCAGCAAAAAAATCTTCTGTGGAACTCCTTGCCTCTTCTGTTTTTCCAACGTATTTAATCTTCTCTTCTTTAAAGCCCACGTCTGCGCTTCACCTGAGAGATTGGCCTTAGGCTGGGGATTGGGTGGGGTGTTCCTTGTTTTAATCTTCTGCCCCCTCCTTGAAAAGGGCTCGGCCCTTGAGGTGGTGGTAATCTGTAAAAAATATATAATATAAACGTATATATATATAATATATTATTATATATATAATAATATATAATGTATTATATAATATATATATAATAGTATAATAATATATATATTATATATTATTATATATTACAATATATAATAATATAATAATAAAATATAGATAATTGATTATTTAATATATAATATAATAATATAATATATATAGATTAATAATAATATATATATATATGTAATATATATAATATATAAATATAATAAAATCTATTATATATGATATAGTTATAATATATATATTATTATAGTATATATATATATAATATATATATAATATTTTATTAATATTTAATAAGTATATACATAGTATATATATATATTAATATATATATATATAATATATGTAATAGTATATTATATCTTATATATATTATAATATATATAATAGTATTTATTATTATAATAATAGTATATATATAATAATATTATAATATATATATATATAGAGGCGATTCCTGCCTCTGCTAACTCGTGCTCCACGAAGTTGAATTATAGAAACGTCTATTTTTGCAAAAATAGCAACGTTAATAATATTTTCTTATTTTGGTGAAATTGAGTCTAATATAAACATGAAATTATCTCAATAAAATAAAAAGATTTGCAAATTGAACACGAAAGAAGTGGTAGAATCAGCGCTATTCTATATACGCTTATAACACAATTAGATACGACAATCTCTAATATGAATCTACAATGTGAATTTATATCAAAAAATTTCATAGTCAAAGTCGGCGATCTCTGTTGATTCATGTCAACATTCCTATAACAAACTAATTTCCTTAAAAATCTAAAAATAAATTTCTAACTCTCGAACCACCGTTTTGGTAAAATCAAACACAAATGATATTTCTATACCACTAACACATCATTACCCTAAGAATAAGAGAGCACCAAGCACACACTTCAACCTCAAAGAAACACTTCCCCTTTATTCAGAAGAAATCACTAAAGCAAACAATCTCTTAATAGATATAGACACACTGTATACTGTAACATATCTATTATAGACGATACATAATTAGCACATTATTCTAAAACCACACTCTCGGTGAAAGCATAAGTTATCATTTTTAACCTAAGGAGCAGACACTCTAGCGTTGAGGTTCAACAATCTTACAATGGAAATAATGAAGAACACGAGCAGGTCATAAATGAATGTAACATAGACTTACCCGGTTACAATGCCATTTGTGTGAAGCGATTGTTGAAAAACAATAGTATATTAAAAATTCAAAATATAAGTACTAGGTTTTAATTTTAACTTTTTTTTTTAAGGTTAAGCTTTAAAATGTAAAATAAGTTTAAAATAAATAAATTACTTTCAAAAGAAAATTAAAAAAATCAAAAAAAACTTAGAATTCAAAACAATTTCAAAATTCATGAATTTCTTTATTAAAATCAAGTAAAAATCAATTGCATTTTAAATTAATTTCATTGTTTTCCTATTTATAACCTGATATATATGATGTGTAAATATCATGCATATATCTCTTAATAGCATTAATTATATAAATATATATATTATATATATATAATATAGTAAATATCATAATATAAATATATTATAGATAGTATTATATATATATATTTGTAGATACTGTAACTGTGACTTTTTTCTTGAAAAAAATTTTCATAAGTTCAAAAAATTTCTAAAGTTAGGAAAAGTTAAGTTAAGTAGAGAGTTTTTAAGAAAATTTACTAGCAGCTTTGATGGCAATTATGCAGAAGCTTGCACTAAATAATTTTCTTTAGAACCTAAACTTAACTTAACTGTTTCTGAACTTAGATAATTTTTTGAACTTAAAAATATGTTCAGAAAAAGTCTCTTTACAATTATTACACCTATGGCATTAAAAGTAAATATATATATATATTAACTATATAATATATTATAATTATATATATATTATAATTAATATATATATTATAATAATATAAATATATATATATATATTATATAATATATGATTATATATAAGTAGTATTATTAAAAATATATATATATATTATATATATAACTATATAATATAATAGGTATATATATTATATATTATATAAGTATAATATATATATATTACATGATTATATTAGATATATATATATAATATATATATAGTATATATATATAAATATATTATATATATATATATATAACG
This sequence comes from Trachelipus rathkii, assembly GCA_015478945.1. Taxonomy (NCBI): domain Eukaryota; kingdom Metazoa; phylum Arthropoda; class Malacostraca; order Isopoda; family Trachelipodidae; genus Trachelipus; species Trachelipus rathkii. The sequence goes on from JABUQX010033744.1 coordinate 25,880, forward strand.
GTTATATAAACTGTTATAATAATAATATAATAAGAATATATATATATAAATCATATAATATATATTATTATATATATATATATAATATAGTATATATTATATTATAGATGAGATAAATATCTTTAGAAAGTTGAAACACTGAAAATTAGAAAGACAGTAAGGAGCCACATGGGCCTATCATATATATAATTATATTATAAATATCTTATATAATAGCCTATATATATAATTATTTATATATTTAATATATTATATATATCTATATATATGATAGTATATATATATAAATAATATTGTTATATATAACATATAATAGTATATATATATATAAAATATAAATATATATAATATATTATGTATATATATAATATATACTATATTATAATATATTATATTATATATATCGTATATATCATATATATTATATATAATTATAAGTATTTTATATATATTAATTATATATATATATAGTAATAAGTATCTAATATATATATAAGATATATATATATATATTGATAAATATAGTTATATAATATAAGATAAACATTGTATTTATTTAATAATAGTATATACATTTATATATTATATATATTATATATATATATATTATATTATATATTATATATATGGGTCCATGTTAATTTTTCTTACGTTCTTTGGTGAAGTTTTGTTTATAATGAAAAAAGTAAAATTTACCCTATGAAAGAAAAATAAGTTATTCAATATTTACAGTTTTTTGGTGAAGCTCGATAAGTTTTTAATTCTTTCTTTTTAATTTTTATTTATATTATAGCTTTTTTAAACAATTTTATTTAATTTTAATTGTATTTTTTTCTAAAAAAAAAAAATGTTCAAAATTGTTCTTCAATAAATTAGATATTTTAATTAGTTATTTATGTTTCTTTAAGTATTTTAATAACATTACATTAAACAAGACTGGAATTATAATATTTGTCAACCAGTGTGTGTTAAATTCAATAACTACTTGCGGGAGGTAACAGAAATCATTTTTTTTTTGAAATTTGATTACCTTAAGTTGCGTTACGTTATTGTAACGTTATGATTAGTCAGGTTAGGTTAGGTTAGGGTTATTATTCTAAGATAAGAGTTTAGGTTATGGTTGTGAGTTAGGTTAGGTTAGGTTAGTTGGTTATTTTAGGTTAGGTTATTTAGGTTAGATAGGTTAGTTAGGTGTTAGGTTAGGTTAGGGTTAGGTTAGGTATGTTAGGTTAGGTTAGGTTATGGTTTAGGTTTAGGTTAGTTTAGTGGTTAGGTTTAGGTAGGTTACCAATGGTTGATTATGGTGGTTCATTAGGTTAAAAAGATTTATGGAAAAGTCAATTTGGTTAAAATAAAATTTTAATTTATTTCACAGGTTTGTGCTAATTTGATCCAATATGCATTGGGTGGAACAAAACATGACGTGGCAAGGTACGGTAGAGTGTTTTTATAATATAAAACTAAAAAACAAAGAAGGAATGAAAATAAAGATGATTGATTTCATAATTTGCGAGTATGCGTGGGTAAAGGAAATGAGGAAAAGATTATTTGATAATAATATTAGGATTTGCATAAAATTTAAACATGCATACAACGTATATATATATCTATTATATATAAAATATCTATATATATAGTATATATATACTCTATAAGTATGATGAATGTATATTAAGTATATAGTATATATTATTAGATATATTAGTGGGATTATTATTAGTATCTATAGTTATATATTATTATATATATATATATATATTATAGGTATATAAATATATACAGTGGCGGGCTCGTATAAATTTGGCCATGGATGCTGCATGGTTAATAATTATATAATGCTATATATATTAATATATATTAATATATATATATATAGTATATCATATATATATATAGTCCATGTATATATATATATTATATAATTATATATATGATAATATTCTAGCTAACTGAATTTTTTTATATTTATGTGTATGTGTGTGAGATAAATTATCAATTTTTTAATTATTCGGATTGCATGCATTCGAACACATCCAGTAATTAAAAGGGAAATATTATAAAATCGATATCTTTTCCTAAACTATCATATTTGATAGGATCACCTCAGACGGACTATTACTATTTTATATTGCGTGTAAATGTGGCATAAATTATCAGGACTCGTTTTTTTTTTTTTTTTTTTTTTTTTTTGTTTTTTTTTTTTACTTATCGTCGATTGACAAGCATCAAAAGACATTCTGGTATAAGCAAAGCCTAATATAAATAACACATCGATTTTGGTAGGTGTCAAGAAATTTTAGAAAAAAGTAGAAATGTCATGCCTGCTTAATCCTATGGTTTCGGGCTCGTTCCTCTCCTCCTCTCGTCTCTCGTCTCTCACCTCTTCTCTCTCTCATCTCCTCTCTCTCTCTCTCTCTCTCTCTCTCTGTCTCTCTCTCTCTCTCTCCTCATCTCTCTCTCTCTTCTCTCTCTGTTTTTCTGTCTTTAAGCAGCGAAAGAGAGAGAGGACTCTCTCTCTCTTCCTATAATATATATCTAGTATATTTATATATATATATATATATATATAATATTATATATATATGATATATATATATAATATAATATATATAGTATATAGATATTATATAATATAAGTATATATATATCTATATATATATATATATATTATAAATATATATATCACACACATATATTTTTTTCATGTAAATATTTTCACTACGTTGTTGTTCTTGAACCGAAAAAATAACACAACTCTTCCGGTAAGATGGAAACAAACTGCTTTAGTTCAGTTAAGTGTACTCTTATATACACAGGCAAAGGCCATTAACGTGGCAGATCTAGCAACCTTCTAAATTTAACCTTAATTTTATATGAGACAAAAATTCCAAGTTGCTATGAAATAAAAAAGACAAACTGGCAACACTATAAAAAGTAGTATATGCGGAATTTTGAAAAGAAAAAAAAAAATTTTTCCCTTTATTTTTCTTTTAGTTGCTTATCCGTCCTTTTATTCGAGAACCTTGAAAGTTAGATTATTTTAGGGGCTTACCTATTAGCCCAAATTTTTATTTAATTGAATATATGAAATAAATATGTAGGCTACAATTGCAGTTGGAAAAAGGATTCCTTTGTTATTTTCTATTGATTACTAATTTTTATGTACTAAATTGTTAAAAGTAAAATTCAGATCACTTTACTTTGATAAAAATTTCATATTTCTATAACATCGCTAGTGCCTGCGATTTTTAATCTTGACACAGGGCTGCAGCCACTAGCCCATAAAGAGAGCGCGCACCTGGTAATATACTATATATACTATATATATATATATTATATATATATATAATGTATATATATATATTATAATATAATATATATTATTAATATATATATAGTATATATATATATATATATATAGTATGATATATATATATAAAAAGGAATGTAATGTTGACATTATAAAACTTCAAGCTGCAACTTTAGGCACATAATGTCAAATAATTTTTTTTTACCAATTTTAAAAATTTAACTAAGTTGCAAAAACCTAACCTGAATATTATGAGTTAGAAGAAAACCGTAAGGATAAGCTCCTAGATGGGCACTATTCTCACATGACACTGTGTTGATGGACGTGTCAAGAGCATTATGGATTAGAGAGTATTGTATATGCACTGTCGAACTTTTTAGTAATATGTAGACACGAACTTTTTTGAGTAGTATATATGGATACTCTACTTAGCACGTTATTAGATCCTGTGTGTACATGTTATCCGCATGTGCTGTGTTCTGCCGTTCGAAGGTCGACTGTACTATCGAGTTGATGTCGCAGGCATAGGACGCATTATGTACGTATGGGGTGAGATACATAGTCAGTTTGATATTTATTGTGTAAGCTCATAGAAAAACAAGCGATCTAGAAAGATCCTTGTATAGACCTGATCCGTTCCGGCAACACAAGTTGTATTTGGTTTATATGCAACTTCTATAATATGGTTAACATCATGATAAGTGTGCAACTATCTACTTCAATATTAGACTATTAAATTATAATCTAAGGAGATAGCGACCACCTGTATTATGGTAGGCAATATTTATGAAAGTAACTTTAGCCGAAATTGAAATTCCTTAAGTGTAATATAAGCTAAAGAAATTAGGTGCAAATAATCGTTATCTGAAACCAAGATCATTTGTGAAGGTCACTAACATCATTATTGGCTCCGCTATCTTAGATTCAATGAAGGGAATCTCTGGTTTAAGTTGTTGAATATCCTACTATTTCGACTCAAAGCAATGGCACAGTCATTTTGCGCGGTAATAATTGGTAGGTCCTAGAAGCTAATATTAGATGTTGTACCGCACGAGTGAGGTATTTATCAAGGATAAGGGATATATGACTTCGTTTATATTTCTTTATGTAGTGTTGATAAGTCGTTTTGTATGATTATGGGTTTACAATGATGTTTCCAAGAAGTAATCATGATCTGCATTATTGTTGAGTTTTGGTATTATGATATTATAACTTATGCAATAAGTTAACAGTATATTCTTCTCTTTATTTGCAAAAATTAATTTTCAACTCAGAAAAAGTTTCTTTTTTCGTACTTAAAAAGCAGCATCATAGTAGAAATATTCATATTTCATCATCAATAAAGTAATCCTTCTTTGAAAGATCGATAATTTCAATATCGATAGTGGAGCGATGTTGCCCTGTTCGATATTTGTATCGAGTATGTATCGATATCGATTCGATTACATATCGATATTACAAATTATTCACGGCTGAATGTAAATTTAAGTGTGAATTTTGTTAAATTGAATATGGATTTTAAGTCATTTCTAGTGTAAAGTATTTATAAAAAGTGATAGTGTTAGTAATTGGTGATAGGATAGTTTATAATAATCATATTTAAAGCAAATTTATGCTAAAATAGAATTAAGTTGTTTTACAATATATGCGTGCGAATAGGCTATAGCTATTGAAAATTATAAAGCTGCCTATTTTGATATTTCAGTCAATTATTGTAAGAAAAATTTTATATTTAAGGTATAGTAATTAAATTATGCTACAAATAAGTAAATTTTATTCTAGGCTAAGTTGATATATACCTAATCAAAATTATGGGCTTAACTGATGAAGAAGCTCAAGCTCTTGTAAAGCTTCTGTTAAAGCTTTGATAAGAAAAAGAGCTATTTCTAAACAAAAATTACTATTAATTTAAGAAAGTTAACTGCTCTTTGGTATCGAAAATAATTAACAGAGCCTCTATTAGAGCTGTAAATACTGATATTGAGAAAGAAGATTTTATTAAAAGTTTGAGAAGTATAGTGTATGGGCAAAGCGTGGTCTGAGATAATGTAGATATATTAGTATCCTTCTTATGTTTAATTTTTTAACTGTAAACAAAATTTAACATATTCTTTTCAGCTGAAGTTACTGTGTCGCTTAGAAAAATTTCTAATGAAATTGTAAAAGATATTGAGACAGCATATACTGATAATTTTTGGATTTAATAAATAGAGGTTTATATACAATGATTCTAAACTGCTCAGTTTGCAGTGCGTAAGTTTTGATGGATTGGGAAACCGATAAATTACTTTTTTCCAATTTCCGTTAATAATTTTAATAATTTAATCGGTAATAAGAGTAATTTAACCAATTCAGTAAGGCTTACTTATTTAATTAGTTTTTTAAGGGATTATGCTCTTAAAGTAGTAAGCCATCTGTCTATTACAGATGAAAACTATGACATAGCCTTAAGGTTATTAAAGAAAGAGTTTCTTATAATTATTCCAATTTGTAATGCAGAATATAAATAATATTTTAGAGTCTTGAAGGTTGATGAAGGGCTATGATGAAGCTTTTTGGGAATTGAGAAAGGGTATAATAAATGCACTTAGGTCAATGATTTATTGAACTTAGAGTTATGAAGTAGACTTTTTAGGAAGCTGATACACCTGAAGTCTATCTTTGAGTAATATATTATTCAACCCTTCTTATATATTTACTGTCCTGGTGAATTACTACAAAATTACATAATAATATCCTACTTTGGGGTAAATTTTTTGATCATATAATGAGATTATTAATACTTTTAAGTATTTTGTTCCCAAATAGGAAGGAATGTATACCAAGAGCTAAATGTAATAAAGTTTTTCAAGCTACTTAAGCTCCTAAATCTAGTTTTAACACCTATAAAACTGTCAATTAATAGTAATAATCTAAAAGTAATGTAAATAATAAATTAAAAACTCAAACTTTTACAACCCTGCAATTTGTAAGCTATGTTCAATTAAAAATTCATCCTCTCTATTTATGTGACAAGTATCCAACAGTGCCTCAGCGTATAAAACGTGCCAAAGAGCTAAGCATGTGTCATCATTGTGGAGGTTTGGGTCATGTGCCTGAAAAATGTTATGGTATTAAAAATAAATTAAGATTTAATTGTTTTAAGTGTAAAGCTAATTCCCATATTACAGCTTTTTGTCCAAATGATATCCCAAATGAGCAAAATGAGTCTGTTAGCTCCTTATGTATAAGTTTCCAACAAAATGTGGATAAAGTGTATTTGTTGCCAACAATTTCCTTTCAACTCTTTAAAGGCAACAAAAAGGTTACAGTAAGAGGAGCAATAGATACATGTAGTCAGCGCTCTTACATATCTAAAAATGCCATGACAGGTTTAATTAATAATTTTGATAATTTACATGAATTAGAGTACAATATTCAAACTTTCATTGGTGCAAAACAGCGAATTTTTCAGCAACTGTTATTGGGTTTACAATTTAATGATCGTGAAGTTTTTAGCATGCCTTTCTCATTACATGATTTAATTTAAATTATAGAATCCACGGCATGAATAAGAGCGGTTGAAAATTTTAAGAAAAATGGTATTCCTTTAAGCTGATTCTTCTTTTTATGACAGTGGAGACCATGATTTGTTTGACATAGATTGTTTATTGGCAAGACATTATTTCAATTCTTTATTCTTTTAATTATAGTTAATATAATGTCTGGAAAGTTGTTTTAAATTGGCAAATGAGTTTATACCTATAGGTAATGTTCAAATTTTTTTAACCAGAAATCAAATCATAGAAGTAAGGTAAAGTGGAATATGCAATCTCCATTGATTGAAGAGGAGGCAGTATATGATTAGTAAATGAAAAAAAAAAACCAATTTTTTGTTTAAAATTTTTTGAATTATAAATACATTAAAAGTTATTTTCACCTTTTTGATAATATTATGATGATTCTGAAGTAGAACATGGACTTGAATATTGTGTCCATGGAGTGTTGGTATTCCTACTAAAGAGGATAATGATCTAGCCTTTTTAAACTGAGAAATGATTAAAAAATTTAGAAATGATATTTCTTTCCAGGATGGCAATTATTATGTCAAACTTCCTTGGATAGAAGAAAAAATTAAAAATGTTGCTTCAAATTTTGATATTTCTTTGAGAGTATTGAATAGAGTCTATTCTTCTCTTAAGCAAAAAGGACTTGTAGAAAGTTATAATAATATTTTTTCTCAATATTTGCAAGATAATATAATTGAAATTGTAAATATTCCTAAATTTAAGAGATGTGATTATATATTTATACCTCACAGACCTATAATAAGAAGTGAGGAGCAGATCACAACTAAGATAAGACCTGTCTTTAATTGCTCTTTTAAAATATCTAAAGACAGCCCTTCCTTGAATCAGGCTTCTTATGCTGGTTTAGATTTAATGAACTCCCTTTTAAAATTACTTTTAGTATTTAGAACTAATAATTATGTTGTCCTTAGTGACATTAAACAAGCCTTTTTGTCTATCAAATTAAGAGACGAATATGACAAAAACAAATTCTGTTTTTTTATGGTATCAGAATGATGAATTAATCTTTCAGGTTTAAAACTTTACTGTTCGGTTATACAGCGTCCCCTTTCATTCTCCATTATATAATGAAACATCATGTAGAAAAATTCCCTGATGATAAGTGTAGGGATATCTTGTCTTCTAATTTTTTTGTAACAACCTGATTTTTACAGGCAATAATTGCAAAGAATTGGAAAAGTTGTACCATCTTACTTTTGAAAGAATGAACCAGGGTGGGTTTGAACTTCGCTCTTGGAATAGTAACTGTGAGCAGTTGTGTGAGAGTATGAGAATGGATGGTAGGTATGTGGAGCATGAAAATAGTATGAAAAGGTGCTTGGGTATAAATGCAATTTAAAGAAAGATTCCTTGCATGTGTCGTCAGTAAGTTATAGGAGCTCGTGTAGTACAAAGCGACAGATACTTTCTGAAACTTCAAAGTTGTTTGATCCTTTAGGACTTACAATACCTATTACCGTAAGAGGGAAGTTGTTAATGAGAAGTGTTTGGGAAGCTAAAAAAGAATGGGAAGAAAAATTACCTGGGGAAATGTTGACTGAATGGGGTAAACTGAAGGAGGATTTAAATGAATTGAGTAAGATTGAGTTTCCACGTCAAGTTGTGAATGAAAGTGAATCCTATGGTCTGAATATATTTTGTGACAGTTCTGCTAAATGTTATGGGTTTGTTATAGTTCAAGTGAAGGAAAAATAACCTTTTGTTTGCCAAGGCCAAAGTAACACCTGTTAAAAAGACCTATAGTGTGGGCACGATAAGAAAAATTCTAGGAGTCCTTTTAGCCTTTAAAATGCTATTCCACTATTTTAGAACTCTTATTTTAAACATCAACTTTTTGAATATGTACAATATAGGTGTGTGACTCACTAAGTATTCTATGAATTGGCTTTTTGACAGGGTGAAACCAAGGTCAAGGCTAAGTATGTTAATAACAAGGTTAAAAGATGTTATCACTTTGTGTGATGACATCAGAAGTAAATATACCTACACCTTCTTTTCACCTATGTACAAAATGTTCAAAACCCAGCAGACTTTTGTAATCAGTAGTTTACTTTTTAAACAATTTTGCGAAAAATTTAAATATGTGGAAACATGGTCCAGAGTGGCTTTGTAAGGATCTGGAGAGGGTGGCCAAAATTTCTAATGCTTTCACTTTCTCCAGAATTTAGTAATTTTGCTACATTAAATTTTAATACTATGTAATTAATAATAAACATAATAATATTGATGAAATATTGGAAATAAAAATTAGTAAATTTGAAAAAGTAATAAATATAACTAGTTATTTGTTTATGTTTCTAAGCAAAATTACTAGGGAAGACCCTTGCAAAAAGCTCTTAAATATTGGATCAAAAAAGTACAAAACTCTTCATATACTAAAGAGATTGCATTTTTAAAATCGGATCAAAAGGGTGCAATACCCAACCTAGTTAATAACTTAAATTTATTTTGGATGGTGATGACATTTTAAGATCAAAGGGTAGAATATCTAAATGTACATACTTTAATTATGATATAAAAAATCCTATCCTTTTGTCAAGATACCACCACTTCACCACCTTATTAATTTTGAAGGTCATAAAAAATGCAGCTTTGATTAGATAGTACATTAAATTATATTAGAAACCAAGGTTTCTGGATTCCCAAAGCTCGCATAGCAATAAAAAAGGTCTTAAATCAGTGTATGTTATGCAAAAAATAATGTGCGTGCTTTTAAATATCTTAAGTGCACTGACATCCCTAAACATCATATGAATTTAGTAATGCCTTTTAAATTCACAGGCATTGACTTTACTGGTCATATATTTGTGACTAATGAGACTACAGGTAAACTGGAAGATGTTTATCCTATTATTCCCATGTCTTAATGTAAGATCAATTCATTTAGAACTAGTCCCTGACATGGGTGTGACAAATTTTTTTACTAGCTTTTCAAAGGTTTTGTAACCTATATACCCTCCCAGATTTCCTTTACTCTGATAACGCATGAACATTCGTGAGGGGCAGACATCTTTGTCTAGGGCTTGGGTCAATGAACTTCAGGGATGACTCAAATTAACAATATTAAGCATTTCGTTATTCCCATTATTCAGCTTGGTGGGGTCTTTTTATGAGCGTCAAATACGGACTTTGAAAGTTTGTATGTATAAAGTTATTTTTTCATTAAAAAAATTATTTCGAACTTTTAAACAACTTTGTCTTTTATAAAAAATGCTATTAACAGCAGGCCTCCATATAGATCAGAAGCTAGTGATCTTGAAACCATAACTCCTCATTCATTCGTTTGAATTGTAATACTTCTCTTATTTTAAAGATGCAGAATGACGAAAGTCTGGAAGGAACCTGCAGGGTTCTTTAGAAAGCCACTCTTTGATACTCAAAGAGCAATATTTTAATCAGTTTAAACTAACTATGGTATGAAGCCTTATCCTATTAGATCTAAGGGAAGGCTATGACTGATATATATCAATCTCTTGGGAAAAATAAAATAAAGTAAATGATATAGTGCTAATAAAATTCCATCTTAAAGCTCGTCCTTCTGATGATGGGTAGAGGTATGGAGGTTGTAATTGGTTTATGACAACAAAATATGAAATGTTAAGTTAAGACAAAGTATGGATCAAATATTAATACCATTCAATAAGTAATTTGTATCCATTAGAATTGTCCTTAATAATAGATATAAGTCTCTAATGATCATAAGATAAATCAAATAATGGTGATAAGCAGCTGATGACTCGGAGGCAGTAGTTGGTAGACCTAAACGTCAAGCAGCCCTAAAGTGTGACAAGCTCATTAAGTCCAAACTAGACTCATTAAAATAGTCATTGTAGCCAAAGGCTACAATCTCTCTCTGGGGAGTATTATAAAGTATTTATAAGTAAATATTAATGTACATTATAGTATTAAATACGAACAATCTACTAATACTGTACTAATATTTTAAATAATTATACTTTCAATAATATAATTAAAGTTTAATAATTCTGTATTTTAAATAATTACGGTGTAATAATAATGTGTTCGCATTAAATAATTACAGTGTACTTAGGTAATACGTATATATAATAATTACAGTCTACTAATGCTGCATTTATATAATAAATTATTATTGTCTACTAATACCCTAATTATTTTCAAAGAATTACAGTCTATTAACACTTATATCATTAAATATTTAATAACATCATTAAATATTTAAATATTTTTAATATTTACATCATTAAATAGGTTTAATCTACTAATATTGGACCAATATTAAACAACTATATTCTAATAACAGTTTTCATTGTATATTTATACATACATATGTATTATGTAATACTATATATTATTCGAGTAAAGCTGCCAGGAAATGTTTTAGGTAATTAAGTGTAGGTCCTAGCATATTAAGGTTGCCGGTAATTATTTAATAAGGGTAGAACTTTTAATTTCTTATTAAGTGTTAATTCAGTTTTGTTATTTAATAATTCTTTCAGAGTATTTTTATATTTGTTGAGTTTGGTATTATTTATAACTTAAGCAAAGTTTAACAATAATATATATATATTATATATAGTATATTATATATAATACATATACATATATAATATTGTATATATTATATATAATAATATATGTATATATAATATGTATTAAAGATATATATATATATATATATTATATATATATATATATATATATATATATATATATATATATATATATATATATATATTGTATATATATATAATACTATATATATATTGTTAATATTTTCTAATTTTTTACTTTGGAAATTTTGAAAATATAAATACTTTTATTTTAATTCAGACCTTTTGGAACAACTATAGTTTTGGCGTCCTATTCTCTGAATTTGAGTCAAACGTGAGTGGCGGAATTTTGTAGTTAAGTATTTGTTTAATATTGAAAAATACTATTAAAAAGTTTATTTGTAAAAGGCTCAAAATTATTTTTTGGTGAATCATTGCGATCAATTTATTAAGGTAAGTTCTAGAAATAAGTTTTAACAATATGCAGCCTTGAAATGCAAGCTAACAATTAGGTTTGAGGTCTTAACTAGATACTTATTTATAACTCAGTTTAATATTGAAAAACATTAATGGCAGCGATACTCCCAGTCAACTAGAGTAAAAAAAACCAATCAATCCAACATGATCATGCAAAGCTCTCACTACCATGGATTCAATTTCTACAGTAGTATAGTACAACTAGGGCCTACTACCATAGGCAAACCATAGCCTAAGTTTAGGCGCTTAGCCGCACTGTCAACTTGGTAATAGTGAAGTTTTCACTGGAATTAAAAATACAATTTTTTTAGGTAATATTGATACAGCAGAACGCTAGATTATCAGATTTTATAAACAATTTGCGCATAGATAAAAAGTAATGTAGGAGTTCACACGAGTTTCATGAAATAGTGGGTAATAACTTAGCTGGGTGAATACTTACGTAACTATTACATAAATGCTATAAAAACTTATAATGGTAATGTTACCCCCGAGCGGTGGTCACCCCCGATTTTTATGAAAATAAGCAGATATACTCTAAAAAAATAATGAATGAAGAATAAGTTAAAACAAAAATCGTCGCTCTTTAGGAAAAAAAGTTACAGCTCTCAAAGTTGTAAAAAAAAACCCTAGGATGTTATTTAAAAACAAAAAGATTTTTTTTTTTTTTTTTTTTGAAATCACAGGAATATACTGTAAAAAAAATAATAATGAAATAGTGAAAACGAAAAATCGGCAGTCTCTTTAGGAAAAAAAGTTAAACTCAGCCTCTGAAAGTTTAAAATTTTCCCATAGACTTTCTTATAATAAAAATTGTGGGCTTCCTGCTTGTTTTAGGGCCATCCTAGTGTCAGGTTATGATAAGATTTTGTTAATTCAACATAGATTTTTCTCTGTGTATACTAAACAGCAAACCTTATTCATAACCTATCTTGGGGCAGAAATGAACGCTACCTGGATCGATCCAAATATTGAAAGTTATAGGGAATTTTTAACAACTTTGAGAATGCTGTAACTTTTTTTCCTAAAAGAGCGACAATTTTTCGTTTTCATATTCTGTATTTTATTTTTTTAGAGTATTCTGTGATTTTCATAAAAATCGGGGGTGACAACCCTCTGGGTAACAATTACCCTTATAATTTACAAAAATGGTATCAAAAAATTCTTTGAAGTTTTTTTTATAGAATTATCATATATTATAAATCGTCACAATTAATAAAAAGTGAAAAAAAGTAAATAAAAGCTAAAGTATGTTTTTTTTCGTTCGTGTGGGATGAAGAATGACGGTCGAGATGGCGTTTTCACCATCGATATAATTAGTTTTATCGTATTATTATATTGGGACTCCAGTTCACTGTACATTAGTATATTAAAATTTTTATATATTTAAAGTTTTTTTTTTACGGATTTTTGTGTATTTTACGCATATATTTTAAAGAAAAATATAAAAAATGTCCTGAAAATTTTAAACGGCTAATTTTCTCGTTTTTTTAGCGATATCGCTATCGATGCTTTGTTTCGATTTTTATATAATCGATCTGCATTATATTTTTTGCCCCGATATCAATAACTTTTGAACGATTAAATCAAGCAATTCGATGTTCTGGGCCAATTACGTTTACGTGATATTAAAAGAAAAAAAAAAAAAACGAATTTTTAATAAATAAAAAATAATAAAAAAGTAATATATTTTTTTTTTATAATAACTATCACAATATATATATATAGTAATATATATATATATAATTATACTATAATAATTATATATATATAGCTATATAATATAATATATATTATAGTATGGGCAAATATTTATTGACCAGCTGGAAAATTTTAAGAGTACGTTGAAACAAGCTGCGTGAGTCGGTAATAGATCGATGCTATGCCGATTCTGTGAGGCGATTGAGTCACATATATATATATATATATATAAATATATGATATAATATATTATATACTATATATATATATATATATACCTATATATATATATAAGTGTAATATAGTTATGCTGATGTGTATAAACTTTCGTAACTATCAAATAAAAACTATACACTTCGCTTTACAACTTTGCTATATTACATTCTCTGAGTTTTTTTAACCGATTAACGGTATATTATAAAGGCATTTTTAAATATAATCTGCAAATTACGCTCTGAAAAATAATTTGACTAACTTTCGGCTGTCTTTGGGGATACACTATCGATGTACGTCTATACTTCATTACTCTCAGCACTTATTTCGACTGGTGATAAATATTAGCTTAAAGATAATTTTTTTTACGTGATTTCAACAATGTAACATAGTATATATTAATAAAAAAGTAAAGATTTGTTAAATACTTATTTTTCGTACGATAGAATTGCATTATAAATCAAATATATCACATGATACGAACAATACAATTGATAGTAAATACAATACCAATACATGATATGTACAATACAATACATAAAGCATGTAATACAATATATTATATAATATATACGATAGAATTCATGATATGTATAGTTCATTAAAGAAACCCTAAACTTTATAACCTTGAACTTCTATAACACCTTTCAAAGCCAAACTACATTAATAATTTATTATAGGATCTAATCATAAAGCATGTATAATATTAAACTGTTTAGAGACTAATGCGCTACAATATACATTATCCGGAAGCTGGGATTGGTTAAGTTGCTAGATTGGTACTTTACTCTTAACAATCATTATTGGGAGGCATATCGGGGGAATCTGGAAAGTTAAAATTATATATATCTAATTTGTTTGATTTTAAGGTGTTTATGTTTATCCAAAGAGTATTTAATTTTGGCGAAAATGTAAAGAACTGGATATTTAAGGTATTTAGGACAGTTAGTTATATATACACTACTATTTACATTACTTCAAAATGCCAGCATTTATATATTAATCACTCCAATCAAATTGAGTAAATTTATAGATGTCAAGCATTATATTACACTTAATGGTTATATTGAAGTTTTATTAGACAACTTATAATATCTTTATCTCGTAATTGAAAATATTCTTATGTTCGATCCCTATTTAATGAATTAACTATGCGCACTGAATGAATTAATTTTTCCAAAAGATTATAATTTAAAAACCTTAATAATATTGTTAAAAATATCGTAGATAGCAAGTCTTATACTTTATGCACACAAATACTGCTATCTTATAATGCTTATCCAATATTAACGCACGCTTTCTTAAAAAAGAAGCGAAGCTCTGTCAATTAGTAACTAGGATTATTTATCATTTATTTTATTTAGAGGTAAACTATAATTATAATTAGCAAACTGGCCAAAAGTACAAATCATCTACCCCAATACATTATCCAGCCATTGAAGCATCAATGCGCTACTGAACCTTTTCACAGAAAAGGCTTTATATTCTTGAATATTATTCATGTTTATTTGTTAATCAGGATTTTAATTAAGACTAAGAGAGACATTAATTAAATAACAAGTGTTTTGTAATGAGTTATAATGAGAAGCCTGTACAAAAAAAAACGATCTGCAATTTATTTATAGCGAAATTGTCAATGAATATAAGAGATTAGCGGAGGAGAGGGCATATAAACTCGCACTGTCACATAGGTTAGCTGTAAACAATGAGGTTCGTGAAGCGAACGTACACCAACGGTTGATTGGACGCATTTATCTGCTTTTCTCAAGGCTAAGGGATTTCACCACAAATGTGATAATGGGCTCTCTGGTGAGAGTAGAGACGCATAGAGATATATTATATAGGGAGAGGAAAGGGCTACCACTGCGGTGATCCAATGATTCCAGATCATATTAAGTGCCTATCACGTCGGGCTATCCAGGCCTTGCAAATATATATAAGAAGGCGGGCTTAAAGGAAAGGAGATTAAATTTGGGGAAAGGTTTATCCCAAGATGAATCCACCACCAGGGGATATGAGTTATAGGCACCACGCGGGCCATGCGTTAAGAAACAAGGCTATTTGCAGCACAACGATAAATATTGGAGAGCGCTTGTGTATAAAACACATGCGTTCACGTTTTTGGCACAACGGACTAATATGAAGCATAACATCTAAAGCGACAAAGGGTTCAGTTTGATTTGACAGACTGTTGCAATCCACCACAGGAGATCGGACCAGTTAGAGAGTGGACATAAAACATATCTTGTTATGTGAGCATTACATCCCCAACTAGAAAAGACACAAGCATTTACACTATATATAACGAACGCGAGAAACTGGTATTTTACGCGGAGGATAAATCCCCAGCTCAATTTAGTATTTAAATCTTGCTGATGGAATTTGAGCAATTAGTATAGGAAGTTAACCAGAACGTGAAAGAAGAATTGAAGGAAGACTTAAGAATCAGGTATTGGCACAAGGGTGAGGCTAAGCTTAGCGGACGTTTGCATCTATCTCAATGCACAGTAAAACAATTGTAGAATGTTAAATGTCTTGAGTATGGCATACGTACACTACTTCCATCGAGAGTTTTGTAACATTCACAGCGCGAAAATGAGGCTATGGCAAGTAACGAACACGAACTTATAGCAACGAACACAGAAACACTTAGCAGAACTATATCGTGAGCTTGAGTATAATATCCATTTCTTCTACGGAACCTAGAACCTAAATCTCAATGTCTGTACTCAGCTGCGGAATGATATATATTGAAGGTCTAATTTTTTGACGTTTTATTTTGGTTATTCACACGTACGCTCGGTGGTAGGTAATTATGTGAGGACATAATGGAAAATTATAGCCACACATAGTGATGAGACAGCCAAGGGACAGACCTATTAAGACCCACGTGCCCAGTATATTAAAGGAAAAGACAGAGAAGATTTTTTACCTCATCACCCGATAGTAATTGGAAATTATATCTCATTATAATTAGTCATATAACATTTATGATTATTTTCGTACTTTTCACTTATCATGATAATTATTAATATTCTGCGTGGTCGTTCCAGGCATATAGGTATATTGAAGTTATTTGAATATTTAAAATGTCTTGAGATATTCTATATATTCTTAACGGCGGTATGGTTCAGATGAAAACTATCAGGCTATATGCTCAATCCCTGAATGTAAGGTTATGACAAATAGTATTTATCACCAAGTGATTGAAATCGTAATATATTACAAATATGATAAATCCAAAACAATTTCAGGTGTGATGTACAGTATATATATCTATATAAACACGATCAGAGATCGATTAGGTATAATGATATACAGTACGTATTTAGTAATGGATACCCATTTAATTAATTTGCAACAAACATGGAGGAAAATACTGATGACAATATTGATACTGCCTATTATTATTATTCTTCTTAATATATTAGGTCTTATATGATATTGGGAGGCGACCTAATAGGAGTTCAATAAATTTTACATTTAACGTTAACTAAATATTTTTAAACACATAGAATATAGTGTTAGAATAAGTATGCGAACAAGACTACCGTATAGTAAAATCTGTATTCTATGAGTTTCATTTAAATAAAGATTTATACATGCGTTCATTCATGTAAACTCAGTATCGTATTTTCAATAATTGTCTTATCTAGGCATTTTATAATCGATGCAGTTAATTAATAAAATATGATATACGTATGAGCAATACCCCATTGAATGCAAAATAAAATCACAGATTATAATTAGAAAGTCTATACCAAGAAGGGAAGACTTAAACTGCAACGCCGAAACCGCCCAATTTTTAATAGAAATAATATCAGTATATTTTTTAACGACAATTTTTTATTAGCATTCTCAAATACTTAGTAAGAAATTCATTAAAAATGTACAAACAGGAACAAGAAAACTTTAAGTCACGCATAGAAACGTATGAACATAAATAAATTCAGGTAAAAATTATTTATTGTATCTTGTAAGAATAAAGGAGTTCTGCGCATCCCACCTATTTTTAATTTACGATAATATATATAAATATATTATTTGAATATATTATCCGAATATTCATTGTCATAAGAAGTAATTGCGTAAACATCTAATATGGTGACTAAAACAAGTAAAATCACCTATAGTCACGAATTATATGAACTCGTAATAACGCACGTAGCGCAAAAGCCTATGCAAAAAAACTGGATAAATCATGCTCTCCTATATCCGAACCTCATTGACGGTTAATCTATATTTACGACTCGCTATATATAATATATATATATTATATCGGGGTGGCATACTGGTGAAAAAGGTCATATGAAATCCATTAAATTGGGTTATATGACTGTTATTGAAAATTTATTTATAAAAGTACGGGCAGACTCCTTAAAATTTAATTAAAGTAACAAGAATCGCTATCTTGCCGTCAGATATTATATCAATATATCGCTATATTAGCACTCTCAATTATAATGTTAATCAACCGAGACGTAGTTTATTACTATAAATCACTCGATACATTATCGCTAACCTTCTACTTAGCAGCGAATAGATTTTCCGGAGACTTTAATCATAGTTCGCATTTATAATCCCCCCAAGGTGCTTAAATATTGAAGGTTAATTATGTTATATACTAATTCGTGAAATCCTAGAACAGTCTTAGAGTGTTAAGTACATGACTGACTGATTGTCACCGGCTATTATGGTTTTATTACCATACAATTATATTCATGAATTGTATTTCTATAAATAATTCGTATATGAATATAAGCTCAATTAATTAAATTAAAAATTATCTCCTCAATTTGATCTTATACAGGTTTATCTATCACTTTATAATGAATTCGTAGATTTATATATATTAAATTAGTATTATATTATCAGATTTGATTACTAACTAATATTTAGGCAATTAGCACCAATACAGAAGTTTTATACTTTTATTTAAATTATTTCTGCATTACAAGAGTTACCTATTTGAGGATTATTGTGTACGCGTGGAAAAAGGACAATAAATATGTAATTATAATATAGCAGAGCTTTCTATACTCACTACATAATAATAAAACTCTGATACTAAATTTATATAAATATACTAATATTATATATTATTATATATAGTATTATAGATAAAATATAATATATATTATAAATAGATTAATAATTATATTATTTATATATGATATATATTATTATATATATTATATATAATTATATTATATATAATATAATAAGTAAGATTATTTATCCTATTATATATATATATTACCTCATAAAATATATATTATAACCTTAGTATATGGTATAATAGTTCTTAGTTATTTACTGGTAATAAAAATAACCAGTTTGATATTTGTAATAAAGATGGGTTGTTCAATTTTTAGTGATCCTATATTTATTAGTGTATATATTATTATGTTATTGTATCATTCGTCTATATTGGTGAAAAGATGAAAATTAATTACCAACTAGACTGTTCCTATTTATTTTAACCTACTGTTTTTAAAATACAAGGGTATATAATATTAGACCTTAAAATGCGACTAATATTATATGATAAATATGATTATATATATGATAGATTTAATATGAATTTATATATATATATATATATATATATTATATATAATATGTATAATATATATATATAATATATATATATTATATTATAATAGTATATATATATTATAAAAGTAAATAATAATATAATATAATTTTATATATATATATAATATATATATATATATATATATATATATTATATTATATATATATATATATATATAAATTAAATTGAAGTTATATTATATAATATATTAAATTTTTTTGGTTATACTATTGTTGTATTTTGGTCATATTTACTATAGAAACTACGACTTATTTACGCTTTCATTTTGTGGGTAATGCGGTTCATATAATTGTTGGCGATATATATATTATTTAAATAATATATTTTTAATGACTTAATTGGCATTTAATCATGATATATTATTTATATCATATATACATATTATATATGATGTAGATAGTTATATATATTCCTAGTCTATTTATATATATCTTTATATACTTTTAGTAGCTAGTATATATATATAATAATTATATACCCATATATATATAATATATATAAATTATAGGTTACTATGTATATATATATATTACGCTTAGATGATTATATACTATATATAATATAGGGTTATTATATAGATATGATAATACGTTAATATATGCTGAGCATATATATTATACTCTACTATGTTAATATAATTACTATTTATATAATATAGTATTATATATATGGTAATATATTTATATTATACAATATATATATTATATATATAGTATTAGTATATAGTAAAGTGATTGTGTATGAAAATATTTATATATTATATTATTATGAGTATTTATTAATTATATAAATATAATAGGTATATAAATACTACTACTACTAAATATAATATACTATATATATATTATTATAATATATAATAGATAATATATTATTACTATATCTTTGATACTATCTATATATATTGATTTTATAATTACTTTATTTAAGTAATCCTATGATATTATAATTGTATATTTTTATTTATTAAAATCTTTGGAAAATATAAATATATATATAATATATATATAGATACATATTTATGGATATATATATATATATAATTCAATGAAAATATTAGGATAACCAATTAAAATACAAAGGTAGACAAGCAATATTTTGTTTTATTATCCCTGTAGACCTGGGTGCAGGGGGAAGCGGGACATTATACTTCCCATGTGTACCCATGTAAAAGCATTTAAAACTATTTCAATTTGTTACCAAGCCAGCTTGTATAAAAGACTGTTAGAGGAGGCATCCCCGAAGGGGAGGGGCCAGATTTGAATGTAAGATTAGAGAGCGATCTTCATAACGCCTCATGATTCATGGACTGTGCCCTCGATACACGGCACAAGGAGGAAGTGTGCTCTCGATCTTCCTTATTAACATAATTACTAAATAAGAGTATAACTATATCAAAATAATTAACAATCTTTGTTATTTCATTCCCATTGTCAACTAAATCATTGACGAAATTATCTAATCTGGTTTATAATTTCCATTATCATTTTGATCTGTTTAATAAATCACAATCAAAGAACAGTGCTATTATTTTAATCTACAGATTTAAATTGATTCTGCCATATCAGTATTTAATAGATGCCTCGAGAATATCTCGGCGTATATCTTTGGTGAATCCCAGTAGTGACAATTTTAATGTACCTGTAATTTAATTAAGCCTATTCTGATTGGAGATCAAATAAGTGTAAATTGCGGTGTCATATCAAAAGTGTGAAAAAAATATGTGTAATTCGTAAAATTTAACTATAGTGAAAGCTAAAACAACTGTGATTTTGACTATAAATAAACTGTGTAAACAATAGTATAGCAAACGTGATGAAGTAATTTAAAAATCTATTAATCTCTGAAATAATAGAACAGTCGTTTGCTTAGTAAAAGTGAAAAAAAACCAAACAAACAGAAACCAGAAAAAACAAAAACAAAACAAAAACAACGCGGGAAGAAATAGCAAGAACGACCTTAGTTCAACAACAACAACTTTCACATTTTTAGGCCTAAAGTTGCTCCAGATTTGAAATAAAGTCTTTTTAGTCAGTAAAAGAATGGTTCAACGAAAAGACTCTCTCAAAGACTCCAAAAGAGTCGCTCAACGAAAGACTCACCCAAAGACTCCAACCAAGTCGCTATAAAATTTCCCCTAAAACAGAAAAAAGGGGGAATAGAAAATCCCCCAATCAGCGACAGCCTACTCTATCCCCACCGATGGAGATGTTCATTCTTCATGCCCAGCAGCGTCATCGACTCCTAAAACTCCCACTCATATCCCGACAGGAAAATACAAACTACAAACCTTCATTCTCCCCCATTTTGCCCGAATTCAAATTCGAACAAATTTTATAACGAAGAAGAAAAAGGATAAAATATTCCCGTGCTCAAATAATAGACCCACTTTGTGAATAATACTGTAGAGATATAAATATCTTGAAAATAAATGCCTGAATAATAATAATAATAATAATAATACACAGAATAATAATAATATAATTAAATAATAATTAAAAATAAAAATAATAATAATCAAAAATAATAATAAATAATTATAATAAAAAAATTAATAATAATAATAATAATAATAATAATAATAATAATAATAATAATAATAATAATAATAATAATAATAATCAAGACATTGAAAATAATAATAAAAATACCAGTACTACATTTAATGAAAATGAAAATAATACTATTAATTGAAATGTGAATAAAAATAATGAACATATAAATGAAATTTCTGTAAACAAACAGTGACCACCTAATAATGTTGAGAGTGATTTGCATGCTCATTCTCAATAGGAAAATCGAGTTTTACCACAAAAAATCAGTGGTTGTATTAGGAATAAAAATATTGAAAATGATAAAAATATTATATTAAATAATGCTTATATACCAGAAAGGTTTAAAAATGTTGGATGCAAATTTATTGGTAATATACACTGTGTAAACATTTTTATTACAACTGTCAAGACTCCGCATGCAGACTTAATATATATTTTTAAAAATATCTCTGTAAATAACTTGCCTATCATAGACGGGATAGTCTCGGGTAAAGAAATGAGGCAAATCACTCCGCGAACTCAGATAAAAGTTCGGAAAACGAGGAATGTGCAAACATTCATGCAAAGTTTCCGACGAAACTGAGAAGCGGAAGGCAGATTTGCGAGATCTCATACCTAAAACTAAGTAACGCTAATGATCGTGTTAAAGATAAGAAAATATTTTTTTGAGGACGATGAGAAGCAGGCAAATGAAAAATACCCTACCGTAGTTTTTTAAGTTATTTCAGAAATTGAAAGGCGTAATTACGGCATATAAAATAAATCTGTAAAGATCGTCACTTGATGGGAATTGGAGTTGCCACGTTTTCAAAATCTTGAATCTATCCAAATATAGTTCGCCATAAACCTTTAAAAGTAAATGTAAAAAACAGCATTAGCAATAGTGGCTATGTAATTAAAAGTATTTCTTGCCATTGATTTATATAATCTTGAGAGAATTTACATTTTTCTGATAAGTAATTTGTGTTTGATAAATAAAGCATCACTTATAATTGATGAATATTTAAAATTTAATAAGTTCAGACTAGAGTCCAAAAGTGAACAGTCGCAATGTGACTACAAATGAACATTAAGAAAAAAATGTATAATTAATATAGTGAAGCAAAGTACTACGAAGAAAAATAAAAATTTTGGAAAAGAAGAGAAATAAAGAAGAAAATAAAAATTTCTAACGACCATAATCACATATTTTAATTTAAAAATCATGTCGCAGTGTTAAGAATGTAAGTAAATTCCTTCACATTTCAAAAACTTTTCTAACTATCGAGCCTCTATTTCTTATAATAATCATAAAATAAAAAGTATATAAATAACTGTAACACGCAAAATACCAACAAACCGAATGAAGTCGAAAAAAAGAAGATTGCTTTAAAAACACACGAGACCAGCTGGTCAGGTTAATAAAACAAACGTTCAAAATCCCGACTTTGTAGTCCTTAGTATGAATCTCGACACACACACTGAAGATGCAAAGCTCTAAGACATGACCTTCAAATGGGAGAAAACAAGAAGATCAAATAAAAAATGAAGAAAGCAATAGCAAAGAAGAATAAGAAGAAGGAAATATCATTTTTTGTTCATTTCGACAGTCGTGGAAAATTTTAGATTGTACGCTGATTAGTTCTTTACTTATTTGAGAAAACGTCAAATTAAATATATCTAAATTACCGGAAAGGGTTTGCCGATGAACAAATATCAAGCAAAAGAAATCGATTATTCTTATTTCTGAAATTCTGAATACGGTTTATTAGAGTATCTGTATAGAAGATAAGAGTAAAAACTGAGTAGAAATTGAAAGAGTAATATTAGTAGTATATATGTTGAGAGAGAGAGATTGGTAAAATAGTTATACGTGACGAAAGAGACTACAAGTGTAGCTTCTGATGGTAGGATTAGTTCACCAAGACTAAACTTTCAGGTGAACGTTTTTTTTATCTAAATTTCTACTGAACATTGTTTTCCGTTCTTTTTCTTTATCTTCTTCTAATGAATGTTTATAAGTCTCAGAAGGTTGGGTGAATAGAGATATGAATAGCGATAAACCCCCGCTTCCGAAGTATTTTATAGGCTATCTCATTCTCTCTCTTAAATGACCCAGGGTCAATCAATATGGAATGAAAATATTAAAGAACATGTAATGATAATACGTAATATGTGTGCCCAAGGATCCTGCACTCTGTGTGTAAGGGAAGCGGACATTATCACTTCCCATGTGTACCTATGTAAAAGCATTTAAAGAGTATTCTCAGATTTGATACCCATAGCGAGCTTGTATAAAAGACTGTTAGAGGAGGCATCCCCGAAGGGGAGGGGCCAGATTATGACATTGTAAGAATGAGAGAGCGTCTGTCAACGCCCATGATCAGAGTGACTCTGGTGCCTCGTTATCAAGCACAAGGAGAGGCAAAGTTGTGCTCTCTCTTTCCTCTTCACTTATTTATCATAATTACTTAATAATGATGGTTATTATACCTCTAATTAAAATCTTTGTATACACAATAAAAGAGAATTAATATTGAAGAGTAGGATGAATAATTGTTAAATTTCCATTATCATTTGATTTGTTTAATAAACACTACAAAGACAGTGCTATTATTTCAATCACAGATTTAATTGAATGTCTGTCATTAATTATCAGAATAGATCCTCGATGATTCTCCGCTTGATATTATATATTATTTAGTATATATTATTTAATACTAATATCATTATTATTATGTATACTAATTATATATATATATATTATATATATATATATATTATATATATCATCACTTAATATATAATAAATATACTGTAATTTATTTATTATGATCATAATATAGTAATATTATATATATATATTATATAATTATTAATTATATATTTAATTAAATTAAAAAAAAAATATATATATATATATATATATATATATTATGAGTATATAGTATAGTATTATATATAAATTAATATTTATATTTATTATAATTCATTTTAATATAAAAATATATATATTGCTATTATATAATATATTGATTATATTTTATTATTATTATAATAGATATATAATATATATAATATAATATTATTAATATATTATAATATATAATCATATAATATATATATATTAGTATATATATATATATATATATATATAAAGTATATAGTTATATATTATATACATAATATATATAATATATATAGTACAGTAAAATTGTAATATAAGATTATTTTAATTATATTTAGATAAAATTTAAAATATATTTAACTTTACTAATTAAGGTTCATTACATATATATTAAAGTCATATATAAAATTTTTATAATGGCAAATACCTATTAGTTCACATATAATATTTTTGTAATAAAAAAGTTGAAAATTAGAGAAGAAACATTCGATTCAAATCGGAACCATAGGAAGACGAGCAGTTCAGTTTCAATTCTCAAATATCGTACATATATGTTGAATGTCAAAATTACTTGCAGAAGAAATCGCAAAAGTAGCTTACTATATAGTATATATATATCTTATATATATTACTTATATTATATAATATATCTATATATATAATTATATATAGCTTATATAGGTTTAATATATTACTATATGATATAACTATATATATAGTTTATATAATATATTTATATATATACGATTATATATATAATACTAATAGCTTATATATAGTATATAGTACTCAGAGCTAATAGATAGTATTATATATTATATTATATAATATTATTTATATATATATATATAAGCTAATATATACTATACTATATTATATATATATAATAATATTACTATATAATATTACATATATTATATATTACTATATATATATATATATATTATGTGATTAGTAAGATAAATGTATCATCTTACTATGCCCATATTTGGGTTTTTATATTATTAATATTAATTTTATAATTCTACACTATAATATATATATAAGTATATAATTTAAATGATCATATATATATATAGTTATATAATATAATATATATATATATAGCTTATATAGTATAGATTTTGACTCATTTAAATATTTATATATTATATATAAGATATATATATATATATATCGTAACTATATATTAATATATATATATATATAGATTTATATATCACATATAATATATATATATTATATTATATATATATATATAATATATATATATATAATTATAATATATATAAATGTAGGATTATATATAATATATATATAGTTAATATACAGTATTTTATATATATAATATATACGTATTATATATAGTCATAATAAATAAATATACTATGTGCAAGTTAGGTAATATTATATATAGAGCTATAATAATTATATATAATTATATACATATTGGTAATCCTTATATAATAATAATATATTAATATATATACCTATATATTTATTATTGGATATATAATATATAGTATTATATTATATATATATAATGTAGTAATTTATTATATATATATATATATATATATATATATTATATATATTATATATATAATAATATATATATATATATATATATTTGTTAATTAATTTTTATTATTTTATTACTATGAATATATATATACTAATATATTATATATATATATATATATATATATATATAATTATATATATATTAGTTATATATATATATATATAGTAATATATATATTATATAAATTATTTATATATATAAGTACTAGTATATATATATATATATCATATATATATATATATATATAGATATATATATATATATATAATATATATATATTATATGATATTATTTCATTATTTTATTAACTTTACTTTCATACATATATATATATATATATATATATATATATATATTATATTATTATATATATATATATATATATTATATATATAGTATATATAATATTTATATTATTATATAGTACTATGTTATATATATATATATATATTATAAATATATAATAATATATTTATAACCTTATATATATTATATATCAGTATATATATATTATTATTATATAATATATATATATATGCTATATTAACCTATTAAGGGATGTACCGTGCCTGAAATTAGGGGGTTTTTTGTTACATATGGGGGTTTAGGACGATATTTCCCCTCGTATACAGTATATATATATTTATATAATAATAGATAGCTTATATTAATGTATAATATAGTACTAATATAATATTATAATAGTATATGTAAATATATATCAGTATAATATTATATTATATATATATATATATAATTAAAATAATTAATATAATAAATTTATTTATATATAATATAATATATATTATATTATATATATTATATATATTATATATTACTTTCAAGAGATATTTTATAGGGATGATTTTCGGGGATAATTTTAATTTAATTTGTCATTTTCTTTTAATATTTTGAGTAAAATGTAAGAAACATGTATTCTTTTTCTTAGGACATATAGCTTTATGGGTAAATTAAGATTTAAGATAGATTAAAATAACCTGGTTAGGTTAGATTAACCTAACCAGATCTTAGGTTAGGTTGTTAAGTTTGGTTAGGCTATGCTGTAAAGTGATACGAACATACACCTAAAACACCTATGACAAAAAAAAAAAAAAAATAAAATAAAAAATAAATAAAATAAAAAGAGAAAATTAATATTGGTGGAATTCATCATAGAAATAGCGATGACTATCGATGGCAATAATCTAAAGATCAACTTCAAACCCCATATAGAATCAAAAATTCGTATTAAACCATTTTTTAAAAAACATTTTAATAGATTCTATTTTTAAAATTTTAGAAGGAAAAATTTTAAATGGCTTGCGTAACAAGAAAATTTTTTTTTTTTTTAAAAAAAACCAAAATAATTCAATATCACTATTCTTGTCGATATATATGCACGCTTATATACATACATATATATACTACATTCTATATATATATATACATATATATAAATATATATATATATATATAAGTATATATAATATAATATATATATTAGTATATATATATAGATATATTATATATATATATATATAAATATATAAATATATATATATATTATACGCTTTACTACTCCTGATATATCTCTATTCATTTATATATATTTATTTATTCTGTATATATAATATAATATACTATATATATAATATATATATATAATATATATATATATATATATAAATATATATCAATAATATAAAAATATTAACAAATATATATATTTTGCTTATTAACTAATATTTTATAATTATCTTCAAAAAACTAAATCTTGAACTGAGATAGTAGAGTGATCCATAAGTTTCTATTTTATTTAGCTTAAATAGCCTAATTGGTATATAGGGTAACCGTTATTGCTTTTCTTTCAAATTCAGATATTAGAATTTAAATATATTAATTATTTTTATCCGAATGTGCATTAAGGAACAATGTATAAAACTGTTTATCACTTTTTTATAATAATCGTTTATTAAATAAAAAATCGAGTGTGCTTTATTAGATATACCATAAGACAAGGTAAAAAAAACAATTGAGTAATAAGAATTAAAATTTTCACGAATATAACATAGTGTATCCTGTCTTCAAATTTTCTCTCCCGCTTTTTTCTCATAGGCATGAGCCGTTACCATTTATAATTGATTTAAAAACTAGCATTATTCAATTGCGATGATTCTTACAATTTCATTTTAAATCAAAAAATGTTTTGGTAGCATGGCCAACTCTTGCCAAAAAAAAAGAAAAAGAAAAAAAAAGAAATTTTACCAGTAAAATTATAAATTTGAAGAAGAATCGTTCGTTTCTATAATAATAATCTCTTGCTAAGGCACGAGTAAGCACGAGGTTAGGATCGCCCTCTATATATATATATATATATATATATATATATATATATATATATATATATATATATATATATATAATATATATATATATACTATATATACATTATATATATATATATTTATATATGATATATATAACCCTTGGTGGGCATCCATATTCTGAAAATGTTTTCTTTATAATAAAAGTATTTATTTCTTGATTGGCTATTATTCTAAACTTGAACATCATTATAACTTATGTAAGATTGGATAAAAATTTAAAATAATCGCAAAATCGTTTTGCTCCTGATCAGTTAATCATGGTTCAACCATTCGTACTGTTATTTCCTGAGATGGTTTGTTGTTTGATTTTATATATATATATATATATAATATATATTATATTATAGTATATATATATATATATAGATACTATATATATATATATATATATATTTATATATATATAATAATTATATATAATTATAATATATATTATGTATCAAGATATATCATATGTTATACTTATAACGAATATGAAAGAATAAAAGTATTAGCATTAAATATATTGTATAGTATATAATCATCAAATGTATCACGTATATATATATATAATATACAATACTATATATATTATATTATGGCATCTCTATTATATCAAAATTAGTGAAAATCAAAAATTTCACATTTGTAATTTTACTTCTATAATATTATATCAAAATATAGTACTATTATACTATATATATATATAATATATTATAGATTATATGATCATAATATCTAACAGGACTTCTAATAACTGACTGTTCAACTGAGTAATAACTAATCTAATGCTACTTCCACTACTAATACTATAATAAGTAATAATAATTAATTATAGGAAATTAAAATTATAGTAATTAAAATGTAAATAAATATAGCAACTTAATAATTAATAATCTTCGACAATCTCTACCAATTAATTAAAAATATTATCCAATAATTTTTAATATTATGATAATGTTACCATTAAATAATTATACTAAATAAATAATAAATATTTGATGATTATAATACAAAAATAATATTAAATAACTCAAAAGAACATAAATAATGATTCAGACTAAAGCGTCGATCTTCGTATACTATACATTTATTTATGACCTAAATACATGTTATATTATTATATAAATATATAGTATATATATATATATATATAATATATATATATATAATTATTATTATATTATTACTAATATTATATGTATATATAGCATAGTTACTAGTATAACACCATTCAAGGGCATGCTTTTTCAAAGGAGTGGGTCGGAAATAACAAAAAGTAAAAAAAATGAAGGGAAATCCCCCAATCCAAAACCTAACGTAAATTACTGAGCTGACATCAGACTGAGGACTTATAGAGAGGGAGATTAAATACGGCATGACAAACAGATGATGACAGAAATTTCTACAGAAGAAAGATGCTGGAAAAAAAAATACTAAATCAAAAAGATTTTGGGCAATGCAGCAATTGCTGAATGGCGATAATTGAGTACAGCTCCATTCGACATAGCAGTTGAAGTACATATCGTAAAAAGTGAGTAGTTTAGTAATATTCAAGAACAGTTTTTAAAGCAACCGTGACTGACCGTCAAGCGTGACATCACCAGGTGTCAGCCTGTTCCTTTCCACTGTTCCTATATTTTAGTATGTTAAATATTGCATATAATCGCCTTGACGGGAGCTCGGTTGCTTTAAAACTGTTCTTGAATCCAACTTTATTGGGTTGGAGGATGGCTCAGTGGTAAAGCATCAGGTATATTGTCCTCCATTCGCAACACTTGCGGTGGTTCAATCGCAGAGAAGGCAGTAATTTCTTCACCTTCCAAAATGCTGTTCTTTTATTTTATAAACTTATTAATTGCGATTAATGCAATATTTTAACCACTCTATATATATATATATTTACATATATTCATATCTATATTGTATAGATTATTCAAAGTTTACATAATTTAACGAGAATATATATATATATGTATAAATATATATCAGTATATATATTATATTATATATATAGTATTATATAATATATATATATATATATAATATATTATATACTATATATAATATATATATATTATATATATATAATATATATATTAATATATATATAGTATATATATATATATATAATAATGCTACTAGTGCTGAAATATTAAAAATCTAAAGAAATAATGAAAATTAAATTGAAGTTTATAATCAACATAGTAAAATGTTTTAATTTCTTTTTTTTTAAAATCTTTTTGTTGGTATATTTATTTATAATGAAGTAAATCCAATTTTTAATCAAGATTTCTGTCAAATAATTCATTTTTTTTTTTTTTTTTTTTTATCAACAAATTCGTTTCTACATTCAAATATTTCATATCCAAGGAAAGATTCTTTTAAAATCTAGCAAGTGGGTTTTCAAACTTTTTAGTTCAAGGACCCCATACTCATCAAGAATATTCGCGGCAACCAAGCATATATATATAATATATATATATTACCTATATATAGTACTATAGTTATATATATATTACTATTATATATATATATATTATATGCTAGTATATATATTATATATATATATAATATATATATATATATATAATTATCTGTAACAGTTTTTAATGCTAAGAACAAATGATACCATTAGATTAGAAACACTTTTATTATTTTTCTGAGCAATAATTTCCTTTACTGAAGACATTTCGTTAGAGCGCGGCACCTGCAAATATAACTCGCGGCACCTCAGGGTGCCGCGGCACCCACCATTTTGAAAACCACTGATTCTATGCAAATTTACTTTTAGCGGTGTGGAATCCTATATAACATTAATATTATTAGTAATATACTATATATTAATATATATATTATAGGATTAATTTAGTAATATTATATATTATTATAATATATTATATATAGTTGTTTATATATATGATATATATATAAGGTGGTTATATATGTATATATATAAATTTTATATAGTATATATATATATATATATTTTATTAGTTATTATTATATAATATATGATATATATATATATAAAATATAATAATATACTGTATATTATATGTTATAATATATATATTTTTACTATATATATATAACATACTATATATAATATTAAATATTTATTAGTATAATAGCTTAATTTATATAAAAAATCAGCATTAATTATACTATTTTGATATATATTTTTTTTATATTGTATATTATATTAGTTTAAATTTAATATATATATATTTATATAGAGTTTATTATATATATATATATATATATATTTATATAGTAGTTTTTATATTATATAATAATAAGGTATGTTATTAGGTAATATTTATACTAATATATATATAGTTACTATATTATAAGTGGCTTTAATCACCACGAAGCAGGGAGGCTCATCAGAGATAAATTCGAAAAAGGAGAAAAGAAAAAACAAGGATTTACAACTGACAAAATTCTTCACATTTATTTCAAAAAGCTGTCACATGTTTACATGTCAATACAATACAGAAGATGCATGTTGATGATGATATGTCGAAGAAGTTACTTTCTTTCTTTTTTTGTGTAATAAAATATATCTTTTGATATATTTATATAAATATATATCATACTTATATATATAATATATATATTTATATATAAATATATATATATATATATATTAATATATAATATATATATATATATATATAAATTTATATATACTATATATTATATTTATATAATTATATATATAATAGTAAATATATATATATTTATATATATATATATATATATATTATTATATATAATATATATATATTTATATAATATATATATATAGTATATAAGTGCCGTTTTTATCCCTGAAGCAAGTGAAGGCACTCGATAAATTCGAAAAGGGAGAAAGAAAAACAGGATTTAACAACTGACAAATTCTTCACAATTTATTTCAAATCTTGCATCATGTTTAAATGTCATACACAGAAGAATGCATGTGATGATTTATGTCGTATGAATTTACTTTCTTTTCTACATTTTTTGCATTAAATGAAACTATCAATAATAATTTTATTAAAATATAAATTATTCAAAATTTCATGCTCAATCGAAAGTAATGCGAATGCATTCAACTTTTCTTTCTTCGCAAATTGAACTTCTTGGATAATTTTTTATATATTTTAATCTTGATAAAGAGCTCTTATCCTTAACATTCGTGCAAAACAATGACAAATAAATTCGGAGAAGAATTTCAAGATTTGACATAATACAAATTAAGCCATCCATTATAATTGCTGAGTCTATTGAAAAGTAGAAAACGCTGACTTATAAAAATTAAAATAATCTTCTGTGATTTGGTATTCTTCGATCAATTCATTCTCATTCAAATCATTCGAATAGAATACAGCAAATTTTTTAAACGATTCTGATATTTCATCACAATTTAACTTTTAAATTAATCAAAAAAGCAAATTTCTCTTCGAAATCTAAGTAAGCTGTACTGCGAGTTTATAAATTTTTAAACAAAGATTTAACAATTGCTAGAAACGTATCTTTTTCGGATTTTTTGCTTTGTTCCGGGCTATTTAAATTAGATGTTGACCGAGTTTGTACCATTTCACTTTCAAAATTACACAATTCTTCAAGCAAAGTTAATGCATCGTTGAATCAAATTGTTCATGAATATTTTCCGGAAATGCTATCAAAGTTTTATATAATGTAGCCGCTTTGCAATTTCCGGTTGATTCTGTTGAGTTTACCCAAAATTATCTTCCAAATTTTAAGCATCAATATATTTTTGAATTGGCAAAGTTTGTTGATGAGGCTGGTAGCTGTTGCTTTATTATTTTTTTATTGTATATGTTCTTCATCAAGGAATGATTTTAACGTTACAATTTTCACATAAGATGAATCTACTGCTACAACTGCATCATGCTTGGCAGACCATCTTGTGTCGGGGGCTCATTTGGGAAGGTGCTCACCTGTATTGTAAAGTGTATCTTTCAATTTATTCCACCGAAATGGTGAATAAACAAAAAAAAACACAAAGTTTCCATGATATCGAAGAATTCATTCGCTTCATCATCTTGAATGCCATTTTTGCCAACCAAGTTTAGTGAGTGTGCTGCACATGGAATAAATATTGCTAATTTGTTAATGTCGGTGAAATTTTTGTCACCTGCAACGCCATACATAACCAGACATAATTTTTTGCGTTATTATTATGTTGATTTTCCGAGGCAATGCATTGTACTCAAATCATTAACATCCAAAAAGTTGACAAGAGTATCTTCCAAATGTTTCGATGTGTGTTCTTCAATTGGAAAGAAACTCAAAAATCGTTCAACAAGTTCTTCATATTTACGTATTGGACACAAAATACTAGCTAACATCTGGAGTTGAATAAACGCTCAGTGAAAAATATTTGGTCTTATAACTTCTCATTTATTTGTATTTTCAAATTTTTTTTTTTTTTTTTTTTTTTTTTGCCATGAGCAAAATAAATTAGTCGCAAATATTCGCTGACAAATATGATGCTTGACCTTTCCCCTTTTTTCCATATTGCGCAAGGTGAATTTTTAAAAGTGAATCATATTCACTTAGCATTTCTAAAATACCCAAATAATTCCCATTTTAATTAGAGCCAATCGTTTGGTTGGATCCACGAAATGGCAACCCTCTCGATCCAAGAAATTTTATTACGGAAACAATTCGCCTTAGAATATCGCGCCAATAGTCCATTTCAATTTCAACGCTACTATTAAAACTCTCGTCTATGCTTTCCAGTTGTTTTGCTCGTCGCCGGTATGCAAATAGTTTTCCGCGTGTTTCTTCGAATGTTCATAACATTTGATCGATCGACTACTATTTCTCCAATCGTTAAAATCAACCGCTGAGAAACCAACAATATCATTGGAACTATGATCACCGAATAGTCAGCCTACAAAATAAAAAATTAATTCAGCTGATGGTGAAAGAACAATCCAATCACTTTCGACTTTTGCGTTGTCTGGTAATTCACGTTGCAAGTGAACAGGCTGAAAAACGTGACCAGCTAGCGAAGCTCGAAATTGGTGTTTTCGAAAATTAGGCAAACATTTTTTGCGGCCTAATTTTGCCCAATGCGTTGTAGTACCGGTAAAATCGGTGTGGAATATTCTATAGTGCACATCAAGTAATAGGAATTCGAAATTGTGGGCAGAGAATTGTTCACTTTCTATGTGCAAAACTTGAAGCTGTTACATTTAAAAATATCTCATTGAAATTATCGTCATCAATACTCAAATTTATGGACTTACCACAAGTTTCATCAATGTTTCTTTCAAATTTTCACTTGTCTTGCTTTTCAATGTCGATTTCAGTAGTGACAATGTTCGACTCAACTCTGCTCGGGGCTAGGGTTGGGAAAGGAAAAAAAACAAGCTCGTTTTTTTCCGAAAAAACGGTTTTTTCATGAAAAAAACTGCCTGAAAAAAATGAGTAAAAATTTGTTTTTTTTTCGTTTTTTTTCAATTAAGTTGTGGAATTTACATGTTTGAACAATTATATTATAAATTTTAGCAAATATGCTCTAATTTGGACATTTTTTGGTTCCAATTTCCTACAAGGTGGAAGCCCCTGAGTTTGTGTTCAAAATTTTTATGGGTTTTCCATATTTTTATTTTATATTCTGAATTTTGATATTCATAATATTTTGTTTGTGGCTTCATTAATGTTTTCTTACTCTGTTTCAGCTTTCAGTAACATTTTTATCATAATTATTTAATCAGAATTTAGAAATGCCACGTGCAAAAAGTCGTGTGACTGTACTTTTTAAGGAAATAAAAGGTTGCAAAGGCTCCCGCATAAAATATAACTTTTGTTGTGTAGACGTTGCAAAAACTAGTATTTATTGCTCATAATCTAGAACTAGGAAATTCTGAAAATTTGCCAACTAAGAGAGATGATTATGCTAAGGCAACTAAGCTTAAGAGTCCTGTTACTGCCCCTGCTCCTTCACCACTGTCATTCTCACACGATACTTCATACGACTGAGATATCAGACTTATCAGTTATATCAAAATTAAATGTGGCTGATCACGCTGATGAGCCCAGTGATAATGAGCTTGACAGTAGTCACAGCACAGTAGTCAGTACTCAGTAGTGACTGGGGTCTGGGGAGTGGGGACTAGTGATTAGTGAATCAAAAGTTGATATTCCAAAGCCAAATATTTAATTTAGTCATTCACTCATCCTCCTTCATTTACAATCTTGGTATAATTTTAATTTCAATATTTTTATTATTTCATTTGCAAGTCACTTTTGAGTTTTGTCATTCAGACTCATTCTATATAAATATAATATACATTAATATTTAAAAGTAAATTATAAATATGATTATATGATACAAACGTAAAATACATAGTTAAATTAGTAAGTAGAAGCCTACAAACAGCAGTCTGCAGGCTACAACCTACTGTAAATTGTAACGAAAACAATTGATAAAATATAAGAGAAAGGTAGTTCTGCTATTTTATAAATCATAATGAAATATTTGTTTAATTTCAAGTATCCTTATATTTGAAAAATGAAAATACTCAAGTGAAATATCATATTAGCCTCTTTATATTTTTAAAAATACATTTAATGAAAAAAATGAAAAAAATTGAAAAAAAACGAAAAAAACACGATTTGAAAAAAACGATTTTTTCCCAACCCTAGCTCGGGCTCAGTCCAGCAAAACTGAACATTTGATCTATTTTTGCATTTTTTTTAACTGTTCATCTAATTTTTTTTTACTGCCAATGTAGGATTTTTGGCACCACTTGTATACTTGTATAATTTCTACCTCTCATTTTGAGTCTAGGTCTAGAGGGAGAAATCAATAATGCTGAATAAGTATGGTTGCGAGAGTAGCAGGGGAGGGGGTCACTGAGATAGGAATATGTGAGATCGCCAAGCCTATAAAAATTGGAGGGCTTGTTGACTTGTCGTTGGTTTAGGTAAGACTGAGTCAAGTGGTTGAATGTCTTTCCTTATATACTCATCACTGAAGTGGTGTGGGATGAGATTATATAAGATTCTAGGATGTTCTGGTGTATTATATAAATTGTTAAAAATAAAATTGAGGATAATATTGAAAATATAGTTCAAGGACCCGTGAATGAAGTCTGCCTCACTGCCCCCGAAAGTCTTAAAACGGCACTGATATATATATATATAATATTATATATATATATATATATATATATATATATATATATATATATATATATATATATATAATATATATCTTTAAATAGCATTATTTTTATTTATATATATATATAATTATATAATATATATATACTTATAATATTATAATAATATATATATACTCGGAGAAGCCTAGAGGGTCATTTTTCAAAGATAACCCGCCATTAACCTCTCCCCCATCAACTCTTAAGAGTTGACTGCCTCAAGTGGTGGATCTTTAACAGCTTCAGAATTACCGGCGTGTTCTGGTTCATGGTCTTCATTCTTCATTAATTTCTTTAACCTTTGTGGCTTTTCCACAGTTTCTAACTTTGTCGAATCCCACATCTCTTCTTCTAGGTTGTCATCTTCTTGTCTTACCGAAATACAAGGTACTTTAGTGCTCTGACGGAAACCCTACTTTGTTTCTTCATACTCTCTCTTCTAGGGATGCCCGATATCTAAAAAATATCGATAAATCGATATATCGATATTTAAAAAAATATCATATCGCCTTCGATATTATCGCCAGAAAAATATCGATATTCGATATATCGATATTTTAAATAATCCGATTATAATTTGATATATTATAATCCAATATATATATATATATATATATATATATAATATATATATATATATATATATATAAATATATTATAATAATATATATATATATATATATATATATATAATATATATATATATATATATGGTATTTATAAGTGGTGACTCAGGAGCGAAAATCAATAATTAATGTATCGTTATTTTAATAATTTTAGAGTAATAACATAACCTAACCAAACCTAACCTAATCTAACCTAATCTAACCCAACCTAACCATAACCAAACCTAACCTAAATTAACCTAACTAATTTTAAAAGATTCAACCACTTATAAATATGTACTAATTATATATATATATATTATATATAAACTATATAATATATAATATATTATATATTATTATATATATATATATATTATATATATATATATATATATATATATATTATATATATATTATATATATATATATATATCCGCCAGATTAGGCCTAACGCAACATTAGTTAAAAAACAACGATAGCTACACTAAAATTGAATACATTTTTGGAATCAGGGGCAAATTTTCAGTTATGAAAAGTACAAAATAAATTAAAACATACAAAAAAAAAAAAAAGTAAATAACCAAGTTTTAGGGATGTAACGATATTTTTTTATTTTACAACGGCAGAAATGATGTTAACAGATTTATTTGCATTCTTAAACAATGAGCAGTTGTTAGGTATTTTACAGTATTACGGTTTAATACTAACCTAACTATATATATATCTCTCCTCCTCTCTCTCTCTTCTCTCTCTTCTCTTCTCTCTCTCTATATATATATATATATATATATATATATATATATATATATATATATATATATATATATATATATATATAATATATATATATATATATATATATATATATATTATTAAAATTGTATCTATGCAAGTAGAATATTTACAGATACAACCCTAATACCAACGTAGTTATTATATTCGAGTTAAGAATAATAAATTTACGACAGTAAACTTTGAATTGATAAATGTCATGTGTTTTAATGCACAAATAAATGGAATTATCAACCTATAAAAAAAGGAACGTAACAAACTTACTTGTTGATAAACTGAAACTTCTTATCCAATTAGTCCAAAAGGAATTTGAAATTGTTAGTTTCAACACCGGTGTAATTAGTTAATACCACCGGCCTCTTAGTATAGGTAGTAAATAATTCCTTTACGCATCGATTGACTATTAATTTACGAAGATACGAAGATAAAGTTGACTTGAAGATTAAGCGTTAGTTTAATGAAAATAAAAAGCGTTACAATGCACTTGATGAAGTTACATTTAATCACGGTTTATAAGGCCTTAGTGATTATACGATTTTACACTTTTTTATAACTAACACTTAACAAAAGTAGGAAGGGAGTTCTATTTAAAAGCATCCACTTCTTTCGAACGACAGAAATTAATAAACTTTTTTACAGGACGAGTTCGATTAGCGACTTAACAGCACGAGGTTTCAAACGAAAAAGCTTTGATTTTGAATAAAAATTCCAGCACATCAACTCCAGCTATTTAAGTTCCTTAAAAGTGTTCCGGTTTCATGATTCCAATATTTACAATTTAAAACACATAACATCTTTTAAGGATAAATATAGTTTGGCAAAGAGTTAATAATTGAAATGCAAACGAATTTGAGACCAAAAGCATATTGAAACGCAAACTTTCATTACGAAATATTTTAATTCGCATTCCAATTTTAATACACTGGGCGGGGGCGATGGCACGGATTTCGACGAATTCGTGTCATTTAAAAAAAAAAAAAAAAAAAAAAAAAAAAAAAAAAAAAAAAAAAAAAGAATTTGATTAATCAGAACTCTCGGATGATTCCGATTCCGATTCATTACCGATATTCAAAAATTTCGAACGTGCTACTATAGCTGCTTTCCTTCTGGGACGCAATGAATTTGCAACCGCGGGAGTATCATTAATTGTGGTAGGGGCAGGAATTGTTACTTGCTGAGATGATGGTGGTAGTGGAACCATTGAATTTGAAGCAGAACTATTTCCTTGAGATTTGACTTGATTTCCACTGTGTGTTAATGATAGCTCTAAAGGGAATAAATGCTTTATGGGGTAAACATTCATTTGACCTCCAGGAGTTCGAACCTGGACTGAACGAACCTTATTATCATCTCCATAAATAAGCAGTTGAATAATGCCCATTTGCCAATATGGTCGCTCTTTGACCGGACTTTTAATAAGTACGATGTCTCCTACTTTCACCCTATTTTTCCATGAGACTTGATAGAGGTCTTTTCCCATCTCTCTCAAACTTAATAAATACTCATTATACCACCGAGTCCGGAAGTCTTCGAATATTTCAGTAGATCGTTTAAGGGATTGGATTAGTTCTTCTCTTGAAGGGGAATCGGTAGGAATGGGCTCGTTTAATACGATACTTGAATTAGCTAACGGTTTTAAAAAACAGTTAGGAGTGAGAGGCACTATATCATTATCCGAAGAAGTATATGTTAATGGCCTCGAATTGATAGCATTAGCAATGTCTGCCAATGCTGTTGTGAAATCGAAATATTCCAAATTTTTACGTCCAACAGTCTTATAGAGACAATTTTTAACAGTCCGAATTGACCTTTCCCACATACTTCCCATCCAAGGGCTGTATAGGGGAATGCGGATATGTTTAATGTGATTTTTACGCAAAAATTCGGAACCCACCTCTGATACAACAAACTGCTCGAGAGCATCCGCACCTTTATTAAAAGACCGGGCATTGTCGCTATATAAAAATTCAGGGACTCCAAACCTAGCCACAAAGCGTTGGAACGATTGAACGAATGCCCTAGCAGACATATCTGGGATAAGATCCAAATAGACACAACGAATATTGAGGCAGGTGTAAAGAAGAATATACATTTTTTGAGGTTGGGTGGACCCTTTAATTTTAATGAAAAAATGTTTAGTAAAATCCACTCCAACATTTGAGAAAGGACGATAGAAATTGACTTGCGCTTTTGTGAAATTAGTAAACTTCGGATAAGAATAAGAAAAGCTGTTGAACTTTGTACAAGTCACACATTCCGATAAAACTCTTCTTATTGTATGACGAGCTGAAGTTATCCAGTAGCCCTTTAAACGAATGAAGGTCAAAGTAGCTTGAATGCCAAGATGTTTACAAGAAACATGTGCATCTCTGACAATCAGGGTGGTAAGATGATGGGACTTACCAAGGACTACTGGATTGACTATCTCGAAACTATAGTAGTTAGTGCGAGACAACCGTCCTTTACTTCTTATAAGACCCAAATCGTCCAAAAAGAAGTTCAGGCGAGAAACTAAATCAGGTGGTTTTGAAGAAGTTGATCCCGATTGAATCTCTCTCAAAAAACGAAGTTCGACAGGAAAACTTTCTTGTTGCATAATCTTGAGCAAGAAAAGTCGAGCTTTCCTATCATTTTCAGTAGGATCGATGGAAGATGTGCCGAATTTGTAGAGTAAAGCACATACTCTTAACAAAGTTGAAAGAGAAGAATACTTGGTCATGTCAATAATAGGAGGAGGTGGGGCTTGAATGACTGTGAAGGTAGTTGAAAGCCCTTCCTGTACACTCCTTGTTTGCTGATAACTAGGCCAATACACTTGGTCATGTTTAAGCCAAGCTGGTCCTTTCTTCCATAGTTCGAGCTTCTTCATGAATTCGCGACAGGACAAACCACGAGTTATAAGGTCTGCAGGGTTTTCATCTGTTTTGACGTAGTTAAATGAGATCGGTATTAAATTATCGTTTCTCATAGATGAAACCATACTCTTAATGTCCTGTATACGATTCCGAACGAAAATTTGTTTTGTCCTGCTACCTCCTCCAGCTACCCATGCAAGAACGATTTGGGAGTCAGAGAAGACGTTGACCTTACTAAATTCAACCTCTTGTAGGCTAGTCACGATCTGCGGAAGGCATTTAAGCGCCAGAAAGATGGATAAAAGCTCTAAACAAGGAAGGGTTTTTCCCTTGAGAGGAGCTACTTTAGATTTGGCCCACATTAACGAAGGACCTTGTTCTGGGGAGGTGATGTAAGCCGCAAATCCATAGCTCTTTGAACTAGCATCGCAAAAGATGTTAAGGGTTGCATTAGTCGATGAGGTATCAAAACAAAAACGATTGAACGATAAACTCTTAAGAGAGTCAAGATCGGCCCTTAATTTTTCCCAATCCTCCTTTATTTCAAGATCGATAGGGTCATCCCAACTCATTTGTTTTTCCCATATACGTCTCATCAAAAGTCGACCTCTCAATGTGACAGGAAGAAACAATGCAAGAGGATCAAAGATTTTATTAACTTGAGAGAGCAGATCTCTTTTTGAACTGACTGATGATAACTCAAAGTCTGCGAGTCTTAGGGTGTCATTACCAGGATGGTAAAGGTAACCTAGAACTTTTTCCTCTTCGCAGTTATGGGAAGAAAACATGTTATCCTGTTTTATTTGAGCCTTAAGATCTGAATGGTTAGTGTTCCAAGAACACAAGTTGAATCCTCCTTCCTTCATTCTTTGAACTGATGTGGTGTAAATGTTTCTCAGTACTTCTGGGGACGAGTGAGTGTAAATAAAATTATCTACATAAAGATTATTTATCAGAAGACGAGAGACTAAATCATAAGGATAGCTATTCTGAATGTGGTGTCTAATAACAGCTCCCAAAATGTAGGGAGAAACAGCAAGTCCGAATATGATGGTTGCGTACCGATAAGTAACAAGCCTGCCCTCTTTTTTCCCAAAAGAAACAAAACTTGTTACGGTCACTTTCTTGCTTGAGATAGATTTGTAAGAAAGCTTTAGAAATGTCCGCAACAACCACATATTTATTGGTTCGAAAAGCTAAAAGAAGACGAAGAAGGGGAACCAACAAATCTATACCTGGATAACAGGCTTGATTAAGGGAAGGA
This sequence comes from Trachelipus rathkii, assembly GCA_015478945.1. Lineage (NCBI taxonomy): Eukaryota > Metazoa > Arthropoda > Malacostraca > Isopoda > Trachelipodidae > Trachelipus > Trachelipus rathkii. The sequence continues at coordinate 68,403 of JABUQX010033744.1, forward strand.
GCTCCTTTTGTACGAAGACTGCAATTGAATACAGGTCTAATCTTAGTTGATACCTGATCAGCCATTCTTATGACAGGCCTGTGGGGAACCCATACATATTTATGGAAGTCCTTCGGAGATACTTTGATGATTTCAATTATGCCGTTTTTCAGCTGTTCTTTAAAGACATCACTGTATGCTTTGTCGAGTCCCTGATTGTTGAGACGATTCTTGACTCGTTTTAGTGTACTTAAAGCAACATGATAGTTGGATGGAACTTGATGCAGCAAATCCTGAATCCAAGGGATTTCGATGTGGTACTTTCCATCGATAAATTGAATGGAGTTGTGGAATTTAGTTATAAATTCTTTGTCGGTAGTACCATAATCTTTTTCTTCCTGAATTCCCATGGACTCCAGACTGTACAGATGCTCCAGACCAAGTTCAGTATCCTTTTGATTCGAGGAAAGATCGATGACATCAGGGTAGGAAGGATGGGGATCTAGGATTGAGTTTACGAGGGTTTGAGGAGCGTTGACAAATTGGTAGGGCAATGAAGAGACAGACATTGTTAGTCATGAATCTTCCTCATCATGTTCTCGTGATGAGTTAACAGACTGCTTTCTGTACAGAAAGTCTTTTTGATGTGGAAGTAGAAAAGAATCCACAGGACCGAAAGGAACTAAACCGAAACAAGTTGAAATAGCACTTCCTTCCAAACATTCTACCATTTGGAAGTGCCTCATATGACAAAGAGCGTCAGTGCCAAGCAAAAGGTCGATGTTATTCACAGAGTCCCCATAAGGACCTACAAATGAGTTATCAGCTACTTTGTATTTTGACGAAATTCTACAAATAGCAGATGCCAGTCCATTAACAGTAAAACCCACATCTAAAGAAGGGTCTACAAGAACAGGAATTGATATAAATGAATCACAACAACAGTTGAGATCCAAATTAGTTAAATAAGAGGAACGAACCTGCTCTCCGATGAAGGTTTTGATGGGATTGTCAATCTTGGGTAATTGCTCACAATTGATGTCGAATTTATTGAGCAATCTTGGACTAGCATAGGTTCTCTGTGAACCTAAGTCGATTAATGAACGAACAGGCACAGACTTATTCTTGTGTCTTACTGTAATGGTGATGGTAGGTAAGATTTGGGAGGCAGATGACTGTCCGGTATTGATACACAAGTGGTTGCTAATACCAGAATTACTTTCTTCATCGGCATCTTTTCGATTGTTGTTCCGATGTTGAGTATGAATTTCAGATGGACAAAGAGCTGTGAGATGCTTTCTACTCTTGCAATTTAAGCAAGGGTACTTAAGGTTGAGTGTTTTTGCTGGACACTTATCCACCATATGTTTCAAGCTGGAACAGTTGCTGCACAGCTTAAGCACAACACATCTGTCCCTTTTGGCCTTAGGAGATTCATAAACTGTGCATTCTGAAAGGAAATGCTTCCCACTGCACAACTTACATTTAATTTCAGAAGATGCTTGAATATTTGACGAAGATGGAGATGATGTCTTTTTATTTACACTATCACCTTTAGATGTATTGAAAGTATGACTCTGTTCAGATGGTACAGAAGGAAACTTTTTCAAATTTCTGTTTCTCCTTTTTGAATCAAAAGAAGAACGAGAAGAACCAGAAGAGGGAGATTGAGTGTAAGATTTTGGAGTTCGAAATCTTTCCATATTATGAATGATTTGATTGTGTTCTTTGAATATGAGGTTGATGGAAGGATATTGTTCCTTCGTAGACAGCTTCAACTCTCTCAAAAATGAAATAGGAAGCTTATCAACCACGATATGACTTATTAACTTGCAACCGGATGAATCCTCTTGAAAAAAGTCAACTCCAAGTTCCTTAAGTTCCTTCAAGTTAGCACGAACCTTTAAAATGAAAGACCGGACAGGTTCCAACTGTCTTCCGTCAAGAGGCGGAGCCGAATCTAACTCATGTAAAATAGAGTCAATAATGAATGCTTTATCTAGATAATGTTCCTTTAAGATGGTTAAGGCAACATCATAATTGTCATCCGTGCCTGACAAGAACTCAATGTCCTTCAGAGCATATCCCTTCAAATGTGATTTTAAATATTGAAGTTTGATGGCCTTTGAGATGTTTCTTCTCTCTCCATATACGTTATTGAAAGATTGGAGAAAAGAGCGGAAAGAATGCTTGTCTTTATCTCCCGAGAAATCTCCACACTTTAATGCAGGAATCTTTAAGCTAGAAGGATAATGACAGCAATTCTCCTTTGAGTTTGACTTCTCTGAAGAGGCACTAGACGACTTTCTTGAATCCGAATTATAACCATACTTGTCTTTTAACAAGTGAAGCGCTTTAGCCATCTTAATATGGTAGGTATCAGTGGCTGTAAGTTCTTCGTCAAGTATGGCTTGGTCAACTTTATCTTCGTATCTTCGTAAATCTTCGTATCTTTTAAATAGAACTCCCTTCCTACTTTTGTTAAGTGTTAGTTATAAAAAAGTGTTAAATCGTATAATCACTAAGGCCTTATAAACCGTGATTAAATGTAACTTCATCAAGTGCATTGTAACGCTTTTTATTTTCATTAAACTAACGCTTAATCTTCAAGTCAACTTTATCTTCGTATCTTCGTAAATTAATAGTCAATCGATGCGTAAAGGAATTATTTACTACCTATACTAAGAGGCTGGTGGTATTAACTCTAATTACACCGGTGTTGAAACAAACAATTTCAAATAAATTGGACTAATTGAATTGGATAAGAAGTTTCAGTTTATCAACAAGTAAGTTTGTTACGTTCCTTTTTTTATAGGTTGATAATTCCATTTATTTGTGCATTAAAACACATAACATTTATCAATTCAAAGTTTACTGTCGTAAATTTATTATTCTTAACTCGAATATAATAACTACGTTGGTATTAGGGTTGTATCTGTAAATATTCTACTTGCATAGATACAATTTTAATAATTTTTGAAATTGTTAATTAATGTTTGCAATTTTTGAAATTGCTAGTTAATTTTTGAAGTTTTTCAATATTTCATAAGAATCAATTTTTTGTAAATTTGTTCAAATTTGTTTAAATCTTATGAAAGGCAAACTTAAAGTTTTTTCTTGCATCGAGTTTGAGACTAAACAGGCATATTCAAGCGCGATTTATTTCCATATGCGTAAGATTTACTAGTAAATTTTTTTTTGTTTTTCTTTGATTTTTTGATAAAGATATCTTAACATTTTTTTTTAAATAAAAATAAAAAATAAGTGACACGCAGGCACGTCACGTGGCACCTGGGGTGAGCTCTATTTGAGGCAAAGTGAGTAAACGAAAAATAAAAATTTTACATTCCAGCTGCCAACGTGTTTAAAATATTTTGGAGTAAAATATATTAATTCATGAATATACTAAGAAATAAAGAAACCAAGAAATATATAAGTAAATTACGGCTAAATTTAAAGTAATCTGTGGTTAATGTGGGTAAACCCAACTCTTATGCATCCCACCAAACTCTCCCCGACTACCACCAATATGAAAAAGGTTATAATAAATTCATAACCTGTATATCTGTAATTTTATATATATAAATATATTTATTTATTATATATAATATATATATATAATATATATATATATATATATATATATATATATATATATATTATATATATATATATATATATAATAATATATATATATGATTTTTATGCAATTTAAATTTTACTTAAATTTATTTTACAATAAATTTCATCTTATTTTGAGTAAATGTTTCTTTTTAATTTTATTATATTTTATTGTTTATTCTTTCTATTTCTTACTATTATTATTTTGTATAGGATAGTATATCATTTCAATTTTATTTATTTTACTATTTTTTTATACATTCTATTTTAATAATTTTTTCCTATATTTATTTTGGACTTTGAACCCTCATTCCTAGTTAAGGTGATTCATGATACAAGCTATCAGCATAAAATCAGCATCAGCTTTCGCCTATGCGGATGGTTATATCTGGTCCATAATATATATATATAATATATAATATATATATATATATATATATATATATATATATATATATATATATATATATATATATTATTTTTTAAGTTAATTGTACAGGACCCACCACGGCCACAAAGAAGCAGCCACATTGGGTTGAATAATCAACTCCATGGGTGGGTCCTGGTTTATACATACTTTAAATGTCAAAGAAAATTTGGATGGCGAAGTGAATATTCAGTCAAAAATAAATAAAACGATGTCCTTACATTATAAATAGTCCTAATATTAGATAACAAAATGATGTATTATAAAGAATATTTAGTTCTTGAAGATAAGAGAAAATAGAGTTACTACTGTTCAAGTAAGAGGATTTAGATAAGATATGAGATAACATTTTAGAAGGTATTGTGGACCATAAAGTAGGAAAATGACGACGGCGAATGCGTTCCAGTTGGGAACAATCAATGAATATATGGTGAACAGATTTCGGAGTATGGCGAAGGCAAAATTTGCAAATGAGAGCAGGGTTCAGTAACATGTAGTGGCTGTGAATGATATTGGTGTGGCCAAAATGAAGAAGTGCAAGTTTCACCTCGCGAAAGTGCTTTCGTTGGTGAGAGGAAGACTACTCACCAATGTTCGGCTTTATATTTCTAGGTTTCTCCCCTCGATGATCACTCGTTCAGCACTCTTGCCAATAAGACCGGAAGCTTTGTCGGAGAACTGGATAGTAATCAGTTGATGGGAGACGACCTTGTTGAATGGCATCCGGTAAGTACCTAGAAAAGCTCCAAAAAGAAGGGGAGGCCATTTTGGCCTCTCTGTCAGCGATTTCGTGTCAGTTACTACTACATGAGAGGGGGTCAAGCACAGTAAGATTTGTTTCCTACGAGATTGGAGCAGCCGAAGAAATTGTTGCACAGCGGTTAGAGAATATAATTCGAGAAAGGGAAATCCTTATAGACATTAATTCTGACGTAAAAATTGAAGCGTGATTTGGGTGGGTATGGGAGAGGTTGCTGTCAGGAAAAACAGCAGATAGATCCCCACTGTTCCTTGTTTTAGAGCCGATAGTAAACACTATCGTAAATCTTCCGTGAACTGCGAAATGAGAGAGGAATGATGCCTTTAACAAGGCAAATTTGGAGAGTAAGGTCAGGACCAGGCAAATGGTGGGAGCTGAAAATAATCAAATTGTATACATTTCATCATAAGAGAACGGCAGCACCGTTTGCAAAGGAATGTTGAAGAAGTTAAGAATATTATAAACTTTGTTTACAAATGGCGAGTAAGGAGGATTCTGAGGTATCTCGCAGAATCGGTGTTAGAGCAGATGGTATTGGGGTTTGAAATGGAAGATAACTTGTGCACATGATATATTCCCTTTGAAGAGAGAGTGGTATTACATCAGATTCAACCTCATGGCTCACCCGGTTAGATGATCGGAAGGCTCCAATTGAGATACGAATCGCCTCGTTTTGGATGGAAGATAACAGATGTAGTAGAGTCGGGGAGGTCTGACTATATACTACGCAGCCGAAATCCAGTTTCGATCGGATTAGGGCGATGTAGAGACGACAAAAGGACTTGCGATCAGCACCATAGGATTTTGAGGCGAGATGACGTAATAGGTCAAGCACGCGATGACAAATCGCTTTCAGGAGTTTAATGTGCGGTGCGCATGTTACGTAGTCATCTAGATAGAATGAGTCCCAGAAATTTAACTTGTGAAGCTACAGGAATGAACAAACCATATAAGGTTACGTTCGCGGGAGGAAGTTGGCAGGTTTTTCGATTTCCTTTTTTCTTAAAAGGTACTATTGAAGTTTTTGTGGGTGAAAAATGGAAGCCATGGGAATTATCGCATTGCGAAATATTCTCAATAGCTAGTTGAAGTTTCGATTCAAGGAATGGCAGCCTGGCATCCAATATATAGCGCAAGGTCACAATCATAGAAGAAAAATTTACTGTATTCTGGGATAGAAAGTAACGATGGGCCATGAAACCCGAAAGCAAATAGTAATACCTTAGATACTGCCCTGCGCGAATAGCCTTCATTACCACAGTAAATTGGGATTTTAAAAAAAATGACTGCTAATTAAGTCGGTTGGCAAATACGGAACTTGCCTAGCCATATAGGAAAAGGAACTTTTTTTTTTTGACTCAGAGAAATAACAGTTGCTACCAATCGCTAATATTAAAAAAGGGAATCGAGTAGAAATTTAAGTCACGGCTTATCAGTGAGCCCTCGAACGAAATCATTATATATATATATATATATATATATATATATATATATATATTATATATATATAATATATATATCTAATATTATATATATATATATATTAGTATATATATTATATTTATATACATATATATGCTGACTTTTTAATATTTTTTGGGTTCACAAAGATAAGTACGTAGGCGTTGCCTACTCTGCCTACCTGAATTATATATATATATATATATATATATATATATATATATATATAGGTATTATATATATATATATTATATATATATATATTATATTATATATATATATATATATATATAAATATATATAATATCTATATATATATATATTTATATATATTTATAATATATAATATA
>JABUQX010033744.1:82500-90000 GCA_015478945.1 Trachelipus rathkii
TTAATTCAACTCTTACATATCATAGAAGATCCTTTAATCACCTTATTATCATTGACAATATGAAAAACATTGGAAATGTTACTAATACAAATGCAAGAAGAATCCTGGAATCATTCTATATCTATAATTCGAACAATTTTAATAAACAACCTGGTGAGGTAAAATTAGACACTTAGAGAATGGAAATATGAAGTCTTCAAGATACTTCCAAAATTCTCTGAAGAAGATAACCAACCAACAATAGGTGCTTTCTACGTTGGCAGTTTTCAGATGCGTTGTTCCTTTGCCTGAAGAGGTCTCCCTGATGGAGACGAAAGCTTGCAATCATTGTAACATTTTTTTTAATTATTTATGTGAAAAATCTGTTTTTTAATCAATATATGTCTTTCTAATTTTGTGTAACTAAATAAATGAAAAAATTTTAATCCAAGGGCTTTCCTTTCTATATATATATATATATATATATATATATATATATATATATATATATTATCACATTATATATATATATAATAATACATATATATATATATATATATATATATATTATATATATATATATATATTATTGTTGTAATTTTTTATATAATATATATATATATATATTATATATATATATATATATATATATATATATATATATATATATAGTAATATATATATATTTATATATATATATTATATATATATATATATATATATATATATATTTACAGAGATAAAACACCATCACTCACGGGGCAGAGCCCTAATCAAGGAGGAGGTGTACTCGTTTAACGTCGAGCAGGACGAAGCCAAGCCAAGGGGAGATAGCTCACATTCTCCCACCCGACCAGTTGCGAACCTGGGACCCTCGCTTTGTTTGGCGAATTGTCTTCATTAATAAATTTAAGTTAAGTAATAAATAAATATAAAATATATTAAAAGAAAAAATATAATATACACATATAACATACATACAATACATACATATATACATGCATACGTCATACAAATACCAATATATATTACACTAACATCAGTGACAATATTACCATTACTAACACTATTATTATCAATAACATTAATACTTATACCTAATTAATTAAGCACTCACTATTTTCATTAACACTAGTTTATCACTAATAATTTTTATATTACTTTATTATTATTATTATCAAAATTATCATATCATCACCATTATTAATTTACGCGTCCATCAATTAGCATTATTATTATCATTATCACTTTTAATTATCATTATCATAATCCTACTATCATTAATTATTATTATAAATTTATTATTATTCTAGCACAAATTATTAACAACTACCACTATATCTTTAACATAGTTTTATCAACAAATTAATATGATTATTACTATTAGTAGATTGTAAAGTGATTCCCAATCTGTAAGCAACCACCATGCATTGAGCAGCCCTCTTGTTGAGCCATGAAAATGAAGAAGATTCGGAGAGGCGTCATGACCACGCAAAATACCAACAACCTAAATCAAATTTTTTTCGTCATATTAAAACAGTCGATGAAGTATTCATATATATATATATATATAAATATATATATATATATATATACTATATATATATATATATATATATATATACTATATATATATATATATATATATATATAATATATATATATATATTATATAGTTTGTTTTTTTATTTTATAATTATAATTTATTTTTAGATCTAAACAAGAACATAAAAGTGGGAAGGTAAAAGAATTACTGCCCTCTTCCGGATTGAACCACCGCTTGTGCGAATGAAGAACAATATGCTCGACGCCTTTACGACTAAGGGACTGACTTTTCCAATTGAGGGTTGAGGGATAGCTCAGTCGTAAAACATCGAGCATATTGTCCTCATTTCGCAACAAGCAGTGGTTTAATCCCGGAGAAGGCAGTAATTCTTTAACCTTCCCACTTTATGTTTTTTGTGAAAGATATATATATATATATATAATATATATATATATATATATATTATATATAATATTATACTATAATATATATATATATTATATATTATATATATATATATAATATATATATTATATATATATATATATATATATATAAGAGTTATTTTTAAAAGGGGGTTATTATTATATGTTTTGCAAAATTTAATTTATCATATTTATCTAATTATTTACCAGAATTTATAATTAAGAAATGAAATAACTATATTATTGTATTCTATTCCAAAAAAAATTGTCGCCAGTTGCCAGGAAAGAAGTTAATTAACATAAAACTACTTTGGAAATTTCAAATATAAAAATTCCCTGTTTGTTATATAGTTGTTTAATGGAAATTAGTTTGGCTGATGTCCTAATGTCGTCTATAACTGTTAATTCCCGCAAAAAATGTAGAAAGTTAATTATTTAAAAATCATTAAATAAATTTAAATTTAAAATTTAGCTTATGAATTTTAAAAATTTTTGATTATTAATTCAAAATAAAGTCCAAAGGTTTTTCAATTTTAACGAGGTGGAAATGCAATGTTTTCTGCGTTTTGCTTACTTGCAAACTCCTACCAATTTTTTTTATCCATAAAACAGCATCTTAAAAAAAGGATAGGACTCATTGATGAAAAAAATTCTTTCGTTTTTGCACTACATCTTTTTGTGCATGGTTGTGTTTTCTATCCTCGTTACGTTTTTGCAATGCAGGTAAATATTGAACAGCGGTATGCTATGAAATTCTGTGTGAAGCCTAACATGTCTGCCACTGAGACATTTGCTTCTTTAAACGAAGCTTATGGGGATGCCACTCTGTCGAAAACTAAGTGGCATAAAGCTTTCAAAGAGGGCCGAGAAAATATTGAAGACGAACCTCTTTGTGGAAGACCAATCTTGTCAACAAACGATGAAAATGTGGAAGATGTTAGAGCTTTGGTTGAGAGAGACCGTCGGTTCAGTGTCAGAGTGATTGCAGAAGAAACTGGTTTGGATAAAACTGCATCTTAAAGAATTTTAACGAACCGTTTGCACATGCGAAAAATTTGTGCAAAACTTGTGCCGAAAGACTTGCCTGTGGGCAGAAAGCGAACAGGGTCAAAATTTGTTAAGATTTACTTGAAAGACTCGAAATGAAGCACAACATTTCATAACAGTTATAACAAGGCGATTAATCATGGGTTTTTGAGTACGATCCTGAAACCAAACGGCAAAGTGCGGAATGGCTCACAAAAATTCTCCTTGTCCAAAGAAATCAAAACCGTATGAAGTCAAATCGAAGTGAAAACACCTTTGAAAAAAAAAAAAACTTTTTTTTTAACATTTTTTGTTTTTTTTTTTTTTCGAACAGCCGTCGTATTGTTGCACAAACATTTGTACCTTCAAGACAGACAGTTAATCACGTCTTTTACAAAGGTGTCTTGGAACGACTTCGAAAACAAGTTCGGCGAATCAGAACACACATTGCAGACGATTGGGTGCTGCACCACGATAGCGCACCATCTCACACTGCGTTCCTCCAATTATAGATTTCTGGTGAAGAAAAACTTCAAGTAACTTTCCAACAATCCTCCAAACAGCAAAGATCTAGCTCCGTGCGATTTCTACCTATTCCCTAAGTTGAAAATGAAGCTGAAGAATGATCATTTTGGGATGATGGAAAACATAAAAAATACAATTACACGTGACCTAAACACACTTCAGGAAAATGACTTCCGGTACTGCTATGAACAGTGGAAGAAACGTTGGAACCGTTATGTAACCTCCCAATGGTCATAATTCGAAGGAGATAACTTTTGTAATTTCAGGTAGTCAATACATAATTAAATAAGTCACTTACGTTTGGGACATAAACATGAATATATATATATATATAATATATATATATATATATATAATATATATATATATATATTATATATATAGATATATATTATATATATATATATTATATATATATATATATATATATAATATATATTATATATATATATCTTGTATATATAATATATATAACTATGTTTATATATATATACTATATATATATATATATATTATAATATTATATATATATATATATATATATATATATATAATATATATATATATATATTTGTAGATAAAATATATATATATATATATATATATATATATATATATATATATATATATATATATATATATATATATATATATATATATATATATATATATATATATATATATATATATATATATATATATAATATTTATTATTTTATTTATATAATATATCCATGCATCTAATATAATTTTATTATTTAAGATAAATATAAATATATATATATATATAATATATATATATATATAATATATATATATATATATATATATATATATATATATATTATTGTATATTTTAAATTCGATTACCAAACATAGCTTCAGTTTGCTTTTCAAATAGTTTTTGACTTTTCTGTCATGATCAATATTTTCAATAACCACGAAATGCAAATTGAAGAAACTTTGCCTCAAATTTGATACTAATCGTACGTAAAATAATACGAATGGAAAAAATTTAAGTAAATTGCAAATAAAATGAAAAACAATAATGTTTTTAAGAGCAATCAGCATTTTTCATGATGAAGATACGGAAGCCATAAATTTTGTTATATCTTTTTTTTTTCTCTTTTTCTTTTAATTAAACAGAAAAAAATTTCCTGAGGAAAAAAACTCGAGTAAAGTGTTTATGTCTCCGAATGAATAAATAAACTTTTTTTCATTCCACAAACACAACTTATTCTTTAAGAGGAGGGTTTAATATTTGCTTAAGGTGGATCCCATTTCATCCCGAAACTTAAAATGGACTCAAAATTCATAATTTTCATCCAATTTTGATAAAATAAAAAGCAAATAGATTTTTTCTATGACTTCTAAAACTTTTTTTTCGGGTGTTTTCCTGTCAGTAGCCATTTCTTTTGTGTTTTCATTTTTTGGAAACTTATTTGTTTGGCATTTTTTTTGACATTTTTTTTGACATTTTTTTTTGACATTTTTTGATTCATCCCCTAAAATGTTTTTCGAAATGACTTCAAACTTGAAATATACAAAGACTGGTCTATTACCTAGAGAATGTACGAAATGAAATATTGATTTTTGACTCCAGATATCAGAAATGGTCCAAATTGAACCACAACTTTTCTGGTTTAAAAAAAAATTGCTATGATTAATTTTTTTCTTTCTGGTAAAGCGATCTGGATGAAAATTTCAAACCATATATAGTCGGGAACCTCAACCAATGCTCCAGTACGAATCTTCAAAAAAGATGGCATCACGGAACAGTTTTCAGTTCTCCTGCTTCGATATCATTGTTTGAAACTGTACTTATTAAATTCATTGAAACATGTTTTTGGGAAGCGTATTGGAGCAGTGGTAGAACCCCCTGTATATTGTCTAACGGTGACGCTGTTCTCGATGGTTTGAGTCCTGGGGCGAGTAAAAATTTTCTCCGTCTTAAATATATATATATATAATATATATATATATATATATATATATATATATATATATATATATATATATATATATATATATATATATATATATATATATATATATATATATATATATATATATATAGTATATTTATATTTTTCTCTATTTATATATATATATATATATATATATATATATATATATATATATATATATATATATATATATATATATATATATATATATATATATATATATATATATATATATATATATATATTATTGGTATATTAAATTAATAATATTTTGTTTAGACATGTGTAGTAATGAGTCATGATCAATATTTTCAACAAACAATAATTGTAAATTGCAGAAAATTTTATACCTTTCGTACGTAATATAATAGTAATTGAAATAAATTACATATAAAATCATTATTGTTATTTCTTTTTCAAACTGATAAATTTCTTCAGAAAAAAAAAACATAAAAAAAAAACTTTTCAATGTTTTATGTCACCTAATGATCAAATTAAAACCTTTTTAAATCTTTAAAATGACAAATTGCTCTACCATTGACAAAATATTTCAATTAATAAACTTATTCTTTCGAAAGAATTATGGCGGCTCTCATCAGCTCATTCCTCTGCAAATGAATCAACCTGAGCATAATCTCTTTCAACAATAAAGAACAAACTTCATGCAGCTGAAATTTTTGTATTCACACACACACAAACACACACAAACACACACACACCCTCACACACCTACACACACACGCACACGCATGCAAACGCTGAAAGTTTATAATTAAGTAATTGCTGGAACATTTCTTTAAGATTTTCAGATAATCGAATAATTAATTATCAGTGAATTAAATCAATAAACTACAAATTACAAAATATAATTTATAAAAAGGTATTTCAATTCTTGTTGAATCCTTTTCATTGTAACAAGTTATGTTTAATTGCAGTCTTCTTTGTGCTCGTGCATCTGATGGTCTTCTAGAGTTTCCTTTGTCCGCGATTTGATGCGGAGAAATATAACCCAATGTAGGGTAAATTTCATATAAATCGTTTTGGTATTGTGACGTGTAATTAATGAAAAAAAGGGAGGGAATTTAGTAGAAAATTCAGTTTTCCTTCAATTCTTCTTCTTTTGTGTTATTGATTTCGTCATTAGGTATTATTTTCTATATTATTTGAAAGAATGAAAAGAATTTGACGATGAAAATAAATTTCATAGAAAACTATAATATTAGTCGTTAAATCATTTTTATACGAAATTAGAGGTGAATGCGAATACACGAGCTTATTCTTTTATAAGTGCTGTCAAGTATAGATAAAAACTAATCAAATAGATTGAATCTATACAAAAATATTACACGACTAGGTATATTGCTATTTAACCTGTTTGACATTAGATAAATTACAAAAATAAAAATAAATTTAAAAACACTTATTTTTTATTCTATTTCGAAAAATATTTGTCGACAGTTGCCAGGAAAGTAGTTAATTAACATAAAACTACTTTGGAAATTTAAAAAATAAATATTTCCTGTTCGTTATTTAGTTGTTTAATGGAAATCAGTTTGGCTCATGTTGTTATGTCGACTATAACAGTTAATTCCTGCGAAAAATATTTAAAGTTGATTATTGAAAAAACTTTAAATAATTTTAAATTTAAATTTAGGTTATGAATTTATCAATTTTGGATTATTAACTTTCAGGATAAAGTCCAAAAGTTTTTGAATTTTTTACCAGGGGGACGTACAATGTTAACAGCGTTTTGATTACTTGCAGACTCCTGCTATTTTTTTAAGCGACAAAACAGCACCTAAAAAAGGATAGGGCTTATTGATAAAAAAAAGCTTTCGTTAATTTTTTTAGTGAAGAGGTTAATTTTTGCTGCTTTTAGTTATGTATACTTTCTATACAAATTAGAACAGCTTCTTCCCTTTTTCAGTTATCATTCCAAAATGTTACATCACACACACATGCACACACACATATATATATATATATATATATATATATATATATATATATATATATATATATATATATATAT
>JABUQX010033744.1:95000-97500 GCA_015478945.1 Trachelipus rathkii
TATATATACTATATATATATATTATAATATATATATATAGTAATATATATATATATATATATATATAGTATATTATATATAATATTTGTAAAAGATCGATCGTTTCTATAATATTAACTCGGGATAAGCACGAGCAACACGAGTACAGGAGTAGACTCTGATATAATATTATATAATTTATATATATATATATATAAATATATTATGATATATATATATATATAATATAATATATATATATATATATATATATATATATATATAATATATATATATATATATATATTTGTAGGGTTATATATTATATATATATATATATATAATATATATATTATATATATATATATATATATATTAATATATATATATATATAGATAGATATTTATATAATATATACTATATCGAGCGCGAAGCTTCCTGTACTCGTGCTGCTCGTGCTTATCACGAGTTAATATTTTAGAAACGATCGATCTTTTACAAATTTCATAGTTACAATAAATTTCTTATTTTTTTGCTAAAGTTGGTCAAATTAATTGAAACATTACATAATAAATATAAAAGATTTATGTAAAATTAAGCAAAAAGTGTAAAGAATCATCGCTATTTAAAGAACGCTATTTACCAATCAATAAAAGGGTTGGACTCTTCGTGTTCAAATGAAATAGCGGAGATTGTTGTGTTTGAATTTAGAGTATAAAATTGTTTATATTGTTGCCTTTGGGATCTCTTATCCCATTCTCTTTATGCATAAATTCGGAAGGTTAAACTTTTAAATTCAAATATAATTATGATAATATAATATATATATATATATATATATATAGTATATAAATATATTATTATATATATAATATATTATATATATATTATATATATATTATATATTATATATATAGATATATATATATTACATATATATATATATATATATATATATAAAATATTATATAATATATATATATATATATATATATATATTATATATAATAATATATATATATTATATGTATGTATATATCATCATCCATTATCATCATCATCATCATCATCATCATCTCAATCATCATCAATCATCATCATTCATCATCAAAACACTGGCGTAAGGGCGTAGCATGCAACGAAACAGAAAAGCAGTAGAGAAGTGTAGAAGAAATGAACGCAAGTCAAAAACATAAGCCCAGCCCTACCGCCCTCTTTATCCATTATTATAATATAAATATATTATATATATATATTATTATATATATTAATATAGTATATATATATAATATATATAATAATTTATATATATTAAATATATATATATATAATTATATATATATAATATATATATATATATATATATATAATATATATTAATATATATATATATATTAATATATATATATATATATATGAATATATATAATATATATAATAGATATATATATAATATATATATATATATATATTATTATATAATATATAGTTCTATATATATATATATAATATAATATATATATATATATATTATATATATATATATATATATATATATATAATATAATAAAGATATATATATATATATACATATATAATATTATAATATATATTATATTATATATATATATAGTATATATATATATATATATAATATATAGTATAATATATATAGTATAATATATATATATACTATATATGATTTATATTATAGTATATATATATATATATATTATATATATATATATTAATATATATATATATATAATATATATATATAATATATATATATATATATATATATATTATATATATATATATATATATATATTAATTTGAATCGTTTTCCAAAAGAAAAAATTTGTTTTCAGCTTCCTCATATATAAATTCTAAGCTACGCCGCTAGTTATAATTAAGTAATTGAGGAACATTTCTTTCAAAAGTTAAATTAATTGATTAACTGGGATTGAAGAATTTTATAAGGCTGCTAATTACAAAATATAATTTATAAATAGGTATTTCAATTCTTAGATTTGAGAGCCCCTTTTCATTGAAATAGAAAGTTATGTTTAATTAAGTGTTCCTTTATTGCTCATCTGATGGTCTTCTACAGCTTCCTGTGTTCGTGATTTGAGGCGGTGAAATATAATCCCAAGTAGAACTAAGTTTCCATATAAATACTTTTATTTATTCTGATGTATAATTAACGAGAAGGAGTGGGGGGGGGGGGAATTTAGAAGAAAAAAATCATAGTTTTCTCAATTCTTTTTTTGTATTATTGATTCATCATTAACTTACTTCTTTTTCTACATTATTAGAAAGAATGAACAATTTCACGATGAGACTAAATTTCATGAAAATTGTAATAATAGTCGTTCAATTCATTTTTATGCGAAATTAAGTTAATATGAGAGTATATATTTTAAATTGTGCATAGATTTTTATTTCCACTTGAACACAGTTAACAATATTCATTCATGCGTATACACGATACAAAGGAATCAAATAGATAGAATCTTA
>JABUQX010033744.1:102500-112817 GCA_015478945.1 Trachelipus rathkii
ATTTAATAATATATAAATATATAATATATAATTAATATATATATATCATAATATATATATTTTAATATATTATATATATATATATTATATATTATATATAATATTATTAATATATATTATAAGTAATTATTAATATATTATATTATTAATATATATATATTATATAATATAGAATATTAATATATAATAACATATTAATATATATTATTAAATTAATATAATAAATTATGTTGTTTCGATAAGGGCGTAAACTTTAATAATCAATATATGTGAGATAGCATGAATTAGTCTTAATTATAAAAATACTTAGCTACCATAAATATTAATAGACTGCTTAATTTCCACAATTTAATATAATATTAAGCCACTTTCAGCATCGATACTATTATAAGAAACGAACATATGTACTCGGAAGGGAATCATAATTAATAATAGTGTTTACTATAACGCTAGTAGAAATATGACTCAGTTTTATGTTACAAATTTTGAAACTTATGTAAAAATGTTAATATTGTGCTTAAACTTATTTTAACGTTATTTTAATAACTTTTTAAATATTAATTGTTTTTTTTATAAATCTAAACACAAATCACTTACTTTTTTTTTCTTTATATGCGTGAATTTATTTTATTTTACATTTAAGATTAGAAAGCTTTATCTTTATGGAATAATTATTTTAATTTTCAATGTTCTCGTGCGTATATATGAACCTCCACACATGAGATCATAATACTCCATGTTTAAAACCTTATTAGTAGAATTAGGTCATCCTAAGTTTATTTAGTACCATTTCAATTACTAACGTTTATAAATTACTATGTATATTTATGACTCTGCACCGGAACTAGGCTTTACAAGTAAACATACGTGAAGAACCGTCAATTATGTAATCTTCTATCCATTCTACGCAGTTATAATTCTATATATCGTCTTCACCCTAAATTTCTCATATGTACCATCTATGAAGATTTAATTTTATTTTAATTATATGTTCATATATTCAATATATTCATAAAATTATATTATATTATATATATATATTTAATATCATATTTACTATATATATATTATATATTAATGTATATATTATATATATTATTATATATATATATATATATATTATTAATTATATTATATATATTATATTATTAATTATTATTATATTATATATATTTATATTAATTAATAGTATATTATAATAATATATATATATATATATATAATATATTTATACACACACACACATATATATATTAATATATATAGTACTTATATATATATATTTATTATTGAGAGAGAAGTAGAAAAGAGATATGATGCTATATCGTAATTATAAATAAGTTTTATGATAGACAAAAAGTTTGTATTGTGCTATATATATATATATATACATGTATAAAATCCGGTGTTATGTTATGTCTCGGCTTAATATGGTAGGATATATAATGACATAATATAGTGAAGTTTTATTGGATAAATGTTATAGGTAAAGCGATAAGAACATTGTGTATGAGGTTAGTATTAGTTATTTTGATATATAACTGGATGTAGGTATAAGTGAAGGAATAGGTAATCTAATATATTAAGTAGTATGTATTTTAAGGAAAGTAGTGTAAAATAATGAACTGATGAGTTTGCAGAGAGACCGTTATTTGTGATGTTTCATATTATTCCACATTTGGTTCCATAAAAATTGGTCAAGTTATCTAAGAAATTATCTAATTAAAAAGTGATCGTTATATATATACTTGAATAAGTTTACGTTGTGAAACAGTTTCATATTAAATTTATATGTTAAACATTGATTAGATATTAGGTTTCATAGTCGATTTATCCTAATGTAATTAATAGACTTGCACTTCACCATTTATCAAAAATTTCATTTTAAGCTGAAGCTTATAGAAAGCCTTATATTTTTTGGTATTAGGTTCTCGTCTCCTATAATCTATCAATTGACGGGGTAACCTTCATCATTCTGATTTCCTAATTTATTAATTACACTCCTTCGTCATTGTTTCTCCTTTCAATCTTTTCATAATCCCTTAATGCTAATCATCTAGTGTTATTTTCGTCGGGGAACTCCCTTCTAGCTGGAGTACTCAGGTTGCTCGTGAGAACTTGTGATAACACTTTTCGTATTAATAGAATTGTAAGTCCTTACAAAATCAGTTAGTAACATTGACCTGTCTAGTAATATTATGTTTTTATAAGCCCTAATTATAATTAGATTTTGTCAGAATAACTCAGTAAATCGGCATCCTATGGAGCACCGCTACCGCACATAGGCAACGGTCACACCAGCTAACCGGCTCAACCAGGTCACACGGCTCCTGGTTACAGCTCATGAGTTAATCACCTATACATGAGAGTACATCGTATTATAATTTATTTCTTCTATCCTTACTCTCCATCTTACATATATACGCTCACGACTACTTCTAACACTAAATACCGGAACTACTATTAGTTCGTTTTAGTTTGTCGCGTCTCAATCACACATAGCTTTACATCGACTATTCTTCTATTATTCATATAATATGATTCTATATATTTTCTCAATAACATCGTAAATGCATAAATTGTGCAAGATAAACTTTATGCAGTCTCAAATAATTTATGTAATATTAAATCTCACTATCTGAGTAAGTAATATATATAATACGAATGGTTAATAAATATGGAAGAAATTAGTAGAAATAAATAATTGAGAATGAGATAACATAATTGATACGTTTTATATAAGAGCTAATCTAATAATTATTTTCTTATAATAAGTATAACGATAATATGAATATACAATAAATATTTTGCGATATTTTTTTGTGTGTATTGTTCGATGAACTGTATTATTCTTGCGAGATACAAATTTATTACTTATCACAGCGAAAAAATAAAACGTCGTTGTATCATAATCCTTATGGGTGATATATTATAAATAAATATAATTATTCAATCTGAATGATTAACTAAAACTATTTCTTTTTTGCATTCTACAAACAAAACTATGTTCTTTCAGAAGAGGTTATTTCCTTAGAGGGTAGTTATATTACTCACAATTATTATATAGACTCCAAGTGAAATAACTTTAAATAATTAATAGACCCAAAATTATCTTTATATTTTTCACAGCCTATAGTTATGACCAACTATGAATATTTCACCGTCAATGATTTTCTGACTCATTCATATAAATACACACAGGGTATTTACTCCGGTTGTTTATTCTGTTCTATTAATCATTACTATGCTTATATTTATACATATTTTTTTTAAAAAATATACTTATGTATATATATATAGTATATATTATATATTAGGTTATTTAGACTATTTTTTGATTATCTACTTTATTATAGTATATATATAGTATATATATATATATATATATTATATATATTATATTATATATATATATATTATATATATTTATATAATATATATATATTATATACTATATATATATATATATATATATAATATATATTATATATATATATATATATTATTATATATATATATATTATATATATATTATATCAGTGGCGCTTTGGGGTTAGGGCAGAGTAGACAACGCCTACTTGCCTTAGTGAACCCAAAAAATATTTAAAAAAGTCAGCATATATATGTATATAAATATATATATATATATATATATATATATATATATATATATATATATATATATATATATATATATATATATTATATATGATATATATATATATAATTATATTATATAATGATTTCCGTCGAGGCTCACTGATAAGCCGCCAACTTAAATTTCTACTCGATTCCTTTTTAATATTAGCGATGGTAGCCAACTGTTATTTCGTCTGAGATCACAAAAAAAAAAAAAAGTTCCTTTTCCTATATGGCTAGGCAAGTTCCGTATTTGCCAACCGACTTAATTAGCAGTCATTTTTTTTAAAGAATCCCAATTTACTGTGGATGAAGGTATTCCGCAGGGCAGTATTCTAAGGGTATTACTATTTGCTTTCGGGTTTCATGGCATCGTTACTTCTATCCCAGAATCAGTAAATTTTTCTCTCTATGTTGATGACCTTGCGCTATATATTGGATGCCAGGCTGCCATTCCTTGAATCGAAACTTCAACTAGCTATTGAGAATATTTCGCAATGCGATAATTCCCATGGCTTCCATTTTTCACCCACAAAAACTTCAATAGTACCTTTTAAGAAAAAAGGAAATCGAAAAACCTGCCAACTTCCTCCCGCGAACGTAACCTTATATGGTTTGTTCATTCCTGTAGCTTCACAAGTTAAATTTCTGGGACTCATTCTATCTAGATGACTACGTAACATGCGCACCGCACATTAAACTCCTGAAAGCGATTTGTCATCGCGTGCTTGACCTATTACGTCATCTCGCCTCAAAATCCTATGGTGCTGATCGCAAGTCCTTTTGTCGTCTCTACATCGCCCTAATCCGATCGAAACACTGGGATTTCGGCTGGCGGTAGTATATAGTCAGACCTCCCCGACTCTAGCTACCATCTGTACTTCTTCCATCCAAACGACAAGGCGATGTCGAATATCTCAATTGGAAGCCTTCCGATTCAAATCTTAACCGGCCTGGTGAGCCCAGACGGTGTGAATCGTGAGTATACCACTCTGTCTCTTCAAACGTGGAATATATCATGTGCACAAGTTTATCTTCCATTTCAAACCCCAATACCATCTGCCTCTAACACCGATCCTGCCGACGATACCTCAAATAGAATTCCTCCTTTCTACTCTACACTAATGGAGATCTATCTAATATAGCATTAATTGGCTTGCAACTTGAAGTTTATCTCACTTCCATAAGACTTTTCTTAGCTACCACAATTCTTATAAGAGACATAGACGGGCTTGTCTACGCTTCTGATACTTTGATCTTTAAGTGATCAGATATCCCAACCAATAGTGTTCTCTCGAATATATTTTCGCATAACAACAACGCATTCTTATTGCCGTTTTTGTGGTTTACACGGGTAGACCTTTAAAACAAATCTCGCACACACTCTCCGCCCTTGTATAATTCATATGGTGCTATTCTCGCTTCATAAGCCCGTCTACTTTTCGTAAATGGTGAGTGCACGAGATAGTAGATTTACTGAGTGAGTGTTTACTATGCGAGCCTTGAAACAAGAGAACGTATCCAAGGCGATCTATCTGCGCGACCTATTGAAGTCTCCTGATAGTCTCTCTGGCCACTCTACACCTACGTCTCCAGTACCTAACCCACACACAAAAGATGGCGAGCGCTTCATTCGAGTATTATATATACTCTATCAAATATCTTATGAACATGTTCACTTATCAAGCCCATGTCTTTAACTTCCTGCGAATTTTATTTTACTCTATATCCCTCCTCGAGAGTTGCTATACTGAGAGGGCGTAAATTTGAGTGTTCTTCAGGCAACTGGCTACGACGGAGACTTCTATCGTAACAATGGATCTAAAACACACAGGTTCCTGTATCTCCATGACTGTGCTTGCCGCGCCTCTCTACGAATAATGTTTGAGGTGAGTAGTAACTGATAACACACGAATCGCTGAACAGATTAGAGGTATGACCAAAATAGGTGAGCCTCTACCCTTCTTTTTGGATGCTTATATTATCTAGTTATCATTATATACCTCAGGTATTATGCTACAACTCATAAGACAGGTCTGATCCTCACTTATCAAACTGAATTAAATCCTATCTCCGTATCTTACACGACAATTAAGCTATCCTAGGTTTCTTTCATTGTACAAAGAGTGTATCTGATAGATCGTGAGAAGTGACTAATCACTCGAGGGGAGGTAAACCTCAGCAAACTATCTAAAGCCATATAGTATACACCTTACCCTCTAGAACATTGCGATGAGTAGTCTTCCTCTCACCAACGATAACTACTTTCTGCGAGGTGAATATTATATGTCGACTTCTTCAATTTTGGTCACATCACATACTAAATAATATAATCAAAAATCTAACTAGCTCTACCAATAACACTTAG
This sequence comes from Trachelipus rathkii, assembly GCA_015478945.1. NCBI lineage: Eukaryota > Metazoa > Arthropoda > Malacostraca > Isopoda > Trachelipodidae > Trachelipus > Trachelipus rathkii. The sequence continues at coordinate 108,508 of JABUQX010033744.1, forward strand.
TATAGCGTCGTATCAGCGCCTGCCTCTCATTATTTCTCACAACAATTTAATTATATTTGTGCCTCTCCTTTCCTATATCTGGCCATAGAACTCTGATATATCACTCTATTACATACATATTCAATATTAGATATTTTGACACCAAATTTGAAACGCATTATCAGTCACTACTTCACGCTTCATGTTTTATGCTACATACTATTATGATGATCAAAACAAATACCTATACAGTGAAAATAATGTATTACTTATATAATATCTATCTATGAGGTTACTTTATTTTTACTTTATACATCATACTCTGATATATAACATTTTCTTTTGTATATCAGAAAAGACTAAAAAAAGATAACATCCTCACTCTCTATCATTGTTTTCTTATTATATCAGACTACAATACTCAATTTATCATCACATTTATTTACCCTATTTCATATTGTTATCTAATTATATAGAGGGAGGACATATAATTTTCCTATAACCAGTTCCAATGTGACTATACAGTCTCATTTAATTAATAAACTTATTTCGTTTCATACATATAGATCATAATTTCACAGCTTTCAGTCGCACGCATCATCTCTATTAATTCCTCATTGAGCTAGTGTATAAATAGTAACTATAGGTATCAAAAAAACGGCTACCTTCAACGCATGAGTGTTACGAATATCATGATTACACAAAACCGAAAATTGTGTTGCTGCTGATCTACCTATCTGCTCAGGACAGGCCTAATGGACTGAGCACAGTCCAATGCACACTACTCTAACCAACTCACACACCTTACACATACATCAAACAACAATCAACACTTTATATTATTTATTGTAAATATTTATATAATAATATATTTATGAATAAACTAAAACTTTTACTTATGTTGTAGCACATCTGATCAATAATTAATAACGTAAAATAATTAAATACATTATCAATTAATCTCACTATATATAGTATATTATATCATGTATATATATATATTATTATGCGACCAGACTATAACCATCCGCATTATGGTACGAAATGTCATAGTATGAGAAACTTTTGGTCATTTATTTACTTTCTCGCTAGTCTTATGCATAATGATTATTTCTTTTATAATATGTGCATAATCACCTTTAACTAAGTGATATGAGGGATGCAATAGTGCGCAAATAGTATAATATAAATAGTTACAATCAGAAGACTTTACTAGCACACATATAGAATTTGCTTATATATAATATCACAGCTCAAGTAATAATCGAACTGAAATTTTATTAGATAGAGGTATACTATTCACCTTACCTTTACGTTACAATGAAATAATGAATGAAGTGAATATATGATTAGGACCTAGGCAGAGAAATTAAAATTAATATATGTAAATACCTTTAACTATTCTGATGTGAAATTAATAAGGGGAAAGAGGAAAAAATGAAGAGATGGAATATTGCTTTATTTGCACTATTAATTTAAGTAAAAATTTTATAATTCTGTTCATATTATTATATAATTCATATCATCATATTAAAATCATAATTCATATTTTCTTCTACATTTGATTATAAGTGATGCACAATAAAAAAATTTATAGCTATAGATGAAAACAATTTCATATTACAATTTCCCTTTGATACATAAGTTATTCACTAGTTTTAAAATAATATAATTTATAATTTTTATACTCGATATAAAGTTAATACGGGAGTAAATATTTTTCATTTCCACGTATACATTGTTAATCGAAGTGTACATTCATTGCGTATAACAAGAGAATTTACTCTTCTTAAGTGATGGCTGTTTCATAAAATTCCAACCTTTTGAAGGAAAAAAATTAAAAAAAAGATATAAAAGCAGATCCTAAAAGATATAGACTACAAAAAGAGTTCGATATATATTATAGAATATATGAGATAAAATCCATTATATAGAATCTAAACTAATATACTCGATACCTTATAATAGGTTAGTCGAATCACAATTTTTTCATTACTATTACTGTGTAAGGTCCTGAGTGAAAGTAGAGAGATTTGCCGGTTACTCTTTTTGGGTATCTCTGAGCCTATATAAAGAGTATGGCGTAGTATTTAACCCACATAACACAGAATACTTTATAAAATTTAGCACGTAATGTTATCTAGTTACGTATCTTATATGATTACCGGCTAGTTCAATATAGCTTATTAATAGTATCAAATTCATGAAATTAATATTTCAATTTATATCATATCAATATATTATTATATACAACATATATAGTTGGTACCCTAAGTACTGGTGAATGTAAAAATTTTATATTTACTTAATCATTACTCAATCATTATGCTACTCAAATAGAGCTCACCCCAGCGTACCTGCCACGATGACGTTTGCCTATGCGTATTATAGTGAGTGTCACTCATTTTTATTTTTATTTTTAGTAAATTTTTTATTAATTCATGTATGTATATAAATGTGTATATATATAATATATATATATATTTAATATTATAAATATTATATATATATATAATATATAATATAATATAAATTATATTATATAGATAATATATATAATATATATATATATATATAATATATATATATATATAATAAGTACTATATATAATATAATATTAATATTATATATATATTATAATATATATTAATATATTAGACATTCTCAGTGAGTATGAGTAACTCTATAAATATATTTATCTATATCGTGTGAATAAAATGAAGATAATAAAAATTTATAGTAGTTATTATTTATCTCACTTATTATATTTTTACTTTTACTATATATTGTAGAACAAAATTGATCTAATAAGCGTACTCATGTCATCTCATATGTGTCTTATTTTTTTAAACTCACCATAATGCAAGTGAAATAATTATAAATATATAAAATAATAAATTCTTATAATATGAGTGATATATAAATAGTAATACTCACTATGTTATATAGTAATGTATAATATGTATGAGTAACGTTTAATAGATACGTTACCAACATGATTAAAAATGGCTAAATATTTAGCTTAAATTATGAGATTCTTATTACGTCCTTTAACAAATCCGTTTGAAGTGGATTTCAACATTTACCTTATGATGATTTTATTGGGTTTTTTAAAAAAAAAATCTCACTTTTAATATATAATATAGTGGAAGAGAAATATAGAATCCTCATATAATCTTAAATAGCTAAGAATGTTACCAATATTTTCTCTGTAGCGAAGATGAACACTCTCTATGAAATAATCCAGACCGTAGTTATTGTATATTCGAGTAAGAATAATAAATTACCGACAGTAAACTTTGAATTGCATACATATGTATATATTGTATATTTAATGCACAACATAAAGGATCAAATTTTAAAGAGGTCCTAAACATATTATATACAACACAACGTAACTAGGCGGGCATTTGAGTGATTTGAGATGATTATTTTTCTTCATATTCATAATAGTTACATATTACAAGTTCGAAAATAACTTCTATTGAGCAAGACTTATCGTAGTATATTAGAGTATAATATTTAATAGAGTTCTAAATTAACCACACAGCTACTATTATGATATATAGGTTAATAGTGATAAATAATTTTACCTTACGCCATTTCGCATATTGACATATTATAATTATTACTAGATAATAGTATAACGAAGATGAAGTTGACTATTGATAGATTAAGCGTTAGTTTTATATGTAAATAATAAATAAATAGCGTTACTAAATTGACAACTTTGAGGAAGTTTACATTTAAATCACTCAGTATATAAGCCCTTTAAGTGATTATATTACGAAATTATATATAACACTTTTTTTTTGATATAATAACATAACTCTTGACAGCGTTTTGAAAGGCTTGGTATTTAAAAGATACGAAGATTATTTGTTAGATAGGCATTGTTTAGACAGGTGGAAGGATAGCGTATAATACCTAAATCGATATGAAACTTGCAGAGCAACAATTGAATATCTTATCTACATAACATAAGATCCGCTTAAAGCGGCTTTCACTTGTTAAAGCGACATAAGTGATATTATACATGGTTATAATTCGGATTCATAGAAAGTCGTCTAAGTTGCCTCTTACTGAGAGAAGTCAAACTCAAAGGAGAATTGCTGTCATTATCCTTCTAGAGTGACTTATATAAAGATCCTAGTCACTATATATATATATGATGTGATAGGAGTTACCTCCAACCGAATTCTCCTCTCCTCTCCTCTCGTATCCTCTCCTCTCCTCTCCAATCATACCAGTTCCAATATAGCGTATATCGCACGAATACCGATACATATACCATCTCTCTCCCCTGGGGTGGTGTGTGGGCTGCTCTCCG
>JABUQX010033745.1:0-23819 GCA_015478945.1 Trachelipus rathkii
AGAGAGTTATGCTTAACTGTTTGTTATTATGTCTTGTTGTTCTGTTGTCTCATTTAATAATAAAAGTTTTTAGTATGTAATTTTAAACAATTGTTTTGACAATTTCAAACACCACACTGGCAATCAAAAGTTTAAGTTTAGATTTTTTGTGTTTTTTGGTTCAGTAGCTTTAGTTAGTGTTATGTTAGCATTTGTTCGTAGTTTAATATATTATTAATTCTTATTATTTATTTATATATTATTAATTATTTCATTTATTATAACTATTTTATTATTTAATTTATTATTATTATATCATCTCTATATTATATTTATACAATTACGATTTTATATATATATATCAAATTATTATATATAGTACAACAATAATAATTACAAAATTAATATGGTTATTCTCGGGCTTCATCTCGCGATGAATACAACACTGGTATCTTTATATGAGAGAATAAGCTTAAATATTCTCATCGAACAAAGGAGACCATTACGTAAAGTATATTCTAGATCTTAAACTTCACCTCATAAGGTTGAGGTCACGCCTGTAAAGAGAGGAATGTGGAATATCTCTCCTTCAGTTTTTATTCCGAGAATAATGGTTAATTTGAGCGAGTGGTGTATATATAAGATAGAGTGAGTATTTTATTATTTTCTAGCACTCACGGGTCTAAGAAGTTGTTTTATACAGACATATATAAATAAAATTAATGATATGTAGAGATAATGATTCATACACTCACAAATAGAGCTAAACTACTAAATAGAAATAACTAAATTATTCAATGAGTTGCTCATGTGTGTGAGTTCCGATATAACTTCTCATATGTCTCGGTTGTTATTCCGTCTCGCTCTATAAAATTCTCATATTCTTTCATCCATTATCAGCGTTTCTTATATTATTTACTCTTTGCCTTCGTATTGTTTAAATTTTCTGGTATTGATATAATGAGTATGATTTATTCGTGTGTGCATATATAAATACTTCTCGACTCTGTGGTTTATTATTGAGTTAGTATTTTATAGTTATAGGAAAATAAATGTCACTTACTGAAGCGTAAAAGCCTATTCGTGTGGGTCGGCGTGTTATTCTTGTGAGTCTCTATGATTATACATAGTAAGTTTTAGTCTCTTCTCAGTTTTTCTCTGATCCTCTCTCTCGTCATCTATCTCTCCCCTGCTTATCATGTACAGCATCGTCTACGCTCTCGTGTTTTGAAAAAAACAGCATGCAAAATACTTGAGGTAGGTTTTTAAAAGTGAAACGTATCGCAAATAGCGGGCATTGACAAAAAATCACATAATTAATAATAGTAATATCATATAATCCTAATCACAATCATAGTCATAAATCTTCTGGATAGAATAATCTAAAAATATCTATTACTTCATACCTATGTCATATAATTAATATAATTCACATTATGTGAAGCTTATGCGGGCGATTGTCGTCTGCTGCGTCTCGTCTTACTTCCCTCGAAGAGGAGACTAACGTGAGCATCGTTGTGCAGTCTTATTCCTTTCCATCATTACTACGTAATTAGTAAGTGACGGTGTGCACATATTCTCGGTCAGAATGGACAGGTTCTCAATGTATAGGTAGGCAACGGGAATCTTTTGTTGTTGTTTGATTTTTGTATGTTCATTAAACTTCTCATAATCAGACAATCCTAGAGTGAGCTTACAGTAAGTGATTATCTATTCACATTCAATCGAATTAATTGATGGATAGATTAGTAATTAATAAGCTTAATAGATACTATCAATAATGAGGAATACAGGTAGTCATATAGCTAATAATTAATTGATCATATAATCCATGATGATGTATATTCTATCATATATATTTAATAGATTCTGAATTGAGGATAATAGCTGTCATCGGGTGGGCTAATTTTCTTACAGTATGTGTGCGGCTATGAGTCCACTATGATTTCAGACTTGAAAATTGATGTATCTGTATGCGTAGCTTTCCGCTCGGGTCTGCAGTTGTTTTCCTATCTATTTTTTATTAATCTTAATATTGAACGTGTTGTTCCATCGGATGGATCAATTACTGGATCGAGTGTTTTCGCTTCGGAGGTGCCCTCTATGGTTTGGTCGGTCCATTGATGAGTGCTGGTACGAAGCGTAACTCCATGTTGTTTTGTCTTTCGCAAGTTTGTCTTGGCTGGTCAAGATCGGCACTTCCATCTCTCTTCTGCGTCTTTGGTTGAGTGCAATGTCTAATTTGATTATAATTGAATTGTTATGAAAAAAAAGCTTTTTTATTTGAAAATCTTTGGCTTTTTGCTTCGGGGTTAACTTGTGGTGGACTGCTTGTCTGCTGTGAACAGATTAATTGGGGCTTCCTGAGTTGATCGCGCGGGGGCGTTTTGCCGCTGTCTGCTGAGTTGTTCCGAGCTTCAGCGGAGACTGATCACAGCTCTCGCGCCACCCAAGTTAAATTCTGCTATTCGGTAAAGCGCGTGCGACAGAGGGATAGATAAAACAACGATGTCCTTCTCTTTATTTTCTATCGTCGTCTGGTGGTCAGTGGGGTTCTTCTTACTGGGGAGCGCCTATGTTTCGAAATTTTAATGCTCACTACGCTAACATTGTTTGTAACCTCACGGTGCCGCTGGGGCAACATCCGATACTTATTAATTTCTGCTCGATCAGTGTGTTCTCTTTCTTTCTTTGTATCGCGCGTGATACTATGCAGGGTCAGACAATCGCTCATCTCTGGTACATAATTTGAGTTGATTGATCTCATAGATATTTCGTGATTGTAGTGATGTCAAAAACAAGCGCTAGATCGTTTTTTTTACGAGAAGCGACATATTTCTTTAAAATAAAGGAATATTAACCGAACAGAAAATAGAACATCAACAATTTTCAAAGACAAAATGCTATTAAATAAATAAAATTATATGAAATATTACAGTAAGATGGATAGAACATAGAAAAATTATCATTGAGTGGCACTGAACACCTAATTTCAACATACCTGATTCTTATGATCTTTTTCCTTCTAGAATCATGTACTGCGAGAAGGTGTTGAGTGCGTCAAATTTTTTCACACGAATGATTTTGAGAGGTTTAACACAATTCTTATGATATAATTTAGGTCCAATTGTGGATTTAGACACGTTATAAAAAGACATTGGTAATGATATAAACCAAAATACGAATTAAAAAAAAAAAAAGCTTTATTTAATACTACAATTTCATGCTTCGAAAATAATAGCAAAAAGAGAGAGAGAACATGCTCGTCCATGCTAAATATATAAATATATTAGTTTGTTTTTGCAAATAAAATATGAAAAATTTGTAAAAGACAAATTATTATGTTACCGAGTATACGTAAAAATAGTTTAAATGAAGTTATTGTATTTATGTATTTATTTTATTATTTTCTCAATTATTTATCTGAAGCTCAAAAAGTTTTATTATTAATGTTGCATTATTTTATTTATTATTTACCATTTCATTAATCTCATTCTATTCATTTGATCTGTTATATTTCTTTTATTATTATTTACATCTTAAATTTCTTGTCCACCTACTCTGCGAATTTTCTTCACTTCATCTATTCGCTGGGTCCGTCTCCCCCTCTCAACCATCTCGCTTATGTCTCTGGAAGCTCTCTAAACTTTGTGATATAGGAATTTTTTCCTTTCCTTTGATGAGCAAAGGACCGAAACATATATTGAAAATTAAAGGGACGCTGTTTTTTTTTAAGTCGAAAAAAGAGAGACAGAATAAAATTTATCCGTAACGTCTAATAAATAGTGAGATCCTGTTTCTCCTGATCTGCTCCGTTTCTCTCCTGTCTCTTAAATGGTTTTAATATAATTTTTATTCTGCACACTAAATTATCTATTTCTTATGGTAGCATATTAGGGTAAGGTAACTATTTTTTTGTTACCTGATTTGTCATCTAAAGGTCGAGGCTGTGAACTTGTATACAAATTTTTTCGTTTTCTGGCTACTCCAAATTTCGTTTAGGCACGGCTCCATCATTGATCCTCTTCTAGCAACTCCCTACATTTCTCTCCCTTTCCGATGATGGCTGTATTTTGGACGAAGATGACTTCTCTAGTTTGACAACGTCCTTTGGGAAAGCAGTGTAATTTTTCACTCATGTATCGCTTAAGAAATATAAAGGGTGAGAAAACGAAAATGAACTTTGTTTACCGTGGACAATGAAAGGGTAACGTCCATCATAAAGTTTTTTTCGGATTAATATGAAGCCCTTGTTAAAACAAACAATGTCATTGGGTGGAATAAATCACCCATAACACTAGTGATTAGAAGGACACGAGATAGATTCCACCTTCATCAAAAATTACATACAAGAAGCATCTTTATGAAGAGCCCAACCTCGATGCTGCATGTTGCTGTTTGTTCTGATCAGTTGTGCACAAGTGAATTTGAGAAGATGAGGCGCACAGCCTTTCCGTGCAACCACTCGCAAGCAAACTACTTGCTCCCGCTCTTCACCAGATCAAGACGTACAGAGCCAAAACACCTGAAGAAAAGATGATGATACTAAAGAAAGGGGGCTAAGGCGAGCAAGTCGTTCTCATTTAGACATGATTGATGGATCAAGCCGAAGCGCGCCGTTAAAGACGTACGTTAGACTGGAATCAACACTTGACAATGCACACACACACCAAAAAGCTTTCCAACTTTCCTGCCATCAAACAAACCAGTTACTTAACACATACACACACAAACTTGCTGCTCCACCATCTCTCAGCCCTCCAGAAGTCTTCGAAGCACCGTACCTCCAAAATGGGGGCCTCACACACACCTGCCCATGCGCAGGACTCAGATGACTGTTTCCGATTATATTATCCGGGAGATCATAACAGTTTACGAGTTGCTTGATGTGGGTCAGAGAACTCTTGGGTTTGGGCAGTAATATCGACTACTCGAATAATCCTGTGTCGTCTTCTCTGGTCTCCGGGATGGTGTTATTGCATGACGTTAATGATGTTTGGCTGCTGTACTCGACATGTATTACAGGTTAAAGGAGTGCTAAACGTTTCACAACATGCAAACGGACACAAGCTACCAGGGGTGCAGAAATGCACAGCGCCACAACCGCCGTCCATTTGGCGAGACGGCTAGGGGATCCTGCAACAGAGCAACATAAAGCAAGGCAATTAGATCTTAGGAGCCACACCACCTCGTAATAGCTTTTCTGAACAATATGAGATCTACCTTTTCTCTTGACTTCCTAAGTCGTCCTGAACTTGTCTTATACCACCATATCAAGGGCACACAACATACACAAACTCATACGAATCTTATAAAAATGTACTGCGTCAATTATAATTTCATTTAAAATAGAAACCGAGGTAAAATCAAATACAACCGTTTAAAAGTTATATAAAACTAAAATGAAAAAATATTATATTATTTATTATTATTATATTATTAATTATTATATTATTATATTATTATTATTATTATTATATTAAATTATTTTTTATTAATTAATTATTATTATTATTATTTATTACCCACCTTCCGATCTTCACGATTCCTTATCAACAGACAGAAACACACATACTGCCCATGCACACACTAACTTTGTATGTAAAAGAATTCAACTGTGGTAAGATTTTTTTTTTAAAGCATAATCTGACAGTAAGTATATATAAACATATATCACACATTAATATTCAAAAATCATAATACAACACATCACACCACAATATATACACACACCACACATTAATTTATTAGTTTATGTATATTGTACCACATCACAACACGCTCACAACACGTATTTATTTATGAGTATATCAATACACAACTACACATCAAACTAAACACATGAACACACACCAATTGATTTTATATTTAATTACAATATTATTAACTACACACTACACACCACACACACTCCACAGCACACAACACACAATTACACTACACAATATCACACACACATCAGTATATTCACTACACACATCACCAACACACAACAGTATATGAACACACACATTAGTATGATACATATCATTAATCTCACATACTACAGCACTTTCCTTATATCACACAATTACAATCGACAGACACCATATTCTGATGACATCAAACACACTATCAAAAATCTACACACACACCAGCACATTCACACACACAGCACACACTAACACACACACACAGTGCACACACCACACCACACACACGCAACATCGTCAACTCTATGAGATTTGCAAAGATAGGATGTCGCTTAGCATCACTCACAACACACATATAAAGTTTTTATTAATACAACCGTTAAGGTAAGGTAGAAATGGGCTTCGTTCGAGGTCAACACGTAAATTCGGGGGTCTTCATTGAGCATCCCTGACATGGCTTCTGCAAAAGCCAACCTACTTACCAAATCCTCTTCCTGTAATTCTTGAACTACAGCAAATTTGTACGGGTGAAAGTTTAAGTCTTCATGAATAATCCGTCGAACAGTCCTATCAGACATCCTTAGATCCTGAGCATGACGAATAGCTGATCGCCTCGAGCTCCTTTCAAACGCAACTCGTACTGCCTCGATGTTTGTAGGTGTCCTCGCCGTCCTGGGAGACCCGCCTCTTGTCCTTGTTGTTCCGAAAGCTGTGGTTTGAAAGTTTCGAACCCACAAAAGTATGGTGTTCAGAGATGGAATTGGGCCACGAGGAGGAACATTAAAATATAAGCGAAATTGACGCTGTGTTCCTATCACGGAATCATTATATCTGAAAAACGTCTCGATGGTGAACGCACGATGCTCATGGGTCTACCGCTCCATTGTACATTGTAACTAAACTTCCACATCTAGAGAAGCCGATGAGACCAACCCTCTCTCCCTCGCACCGCCCACACCTCCCTCCACCCCTACTTAAACCCGTCAGGATTCGCTGCTGGACCCTATAATTATATATATATATATATATATATATATATATATAATAATATAATATAATATATATATATATATATATATAATATATATATATATATTATATATATATTTCTTTTTCTTTCTTTATCTATTTTCCGCTTCCCATTTAGATGTGTTGTAGGTTGCGTAACAATCCTGAAAAGAGGATAGTTAAGTAGAAGAGGCTGATATGTACAATCGAAAGGAAAGTCCCCGTCGCTACCATCGCCCTCTCGCTCCATCGCACGTAAGGTGATATCGTCGCAGTAAAAAATAATCGCCACCCTAAGACCTCGCCAGACTGCGACGCGACCGCTCACTGTGGTGTCTCATCAATGATGGGTTCCATTTTTTTTGGCCAGAGCCACAACCACACAACCCCCACAATATCCCGCCATTTACAGTATCATTATACACCTTTTTTTTCTCGCCTGTGCAAACTCAGCATTCCTTTCTCAAACATTACTTTGCTCTCTATCCACTTTTTCTTCGGTCTCCCCACCAGTAGCTTCCCAGCACCCCCACACTATATCTATCTGCTTAAACCAACCGACTATCATCCATGCTTTCCATATGACCAAACCATCTTAATACACTCGTTATTCTTCATTTACTTCTCTTCTCATACACTCAATCCCCTTAATCGAACTATAATGCTTATAGAAAGGATAGTCAGCCTAAAAATTACTATATTAACAGATTGCATCTTAGATCTATTAGTTTCGCAGATATACATTAACACTGCTCATGCAGACCTATGCGTCAACTCAAGAATTTAGTCCTTTTACATTCGCCAAGATTTAATTGCATCAGTCACATTCCTACCATCACAACTTTTACTACACTCTGCATCATCCTTCCCTTTTCTTTCAGTATATAGGCCTAAATATTTAAGCTGGGAACATTAAGTTCCAATGAACACCATTCCACATGATTTCACACCTCGAACTCTCCTCACTTACTACCATCACCATAATCTTATTTAGCATTTACTTTTAAACGCCCTCCTTTTTACACACCTCCAATCCCTCTACGAATCCTCTTAAACTTTCTTCAGATTCGCCAAAACATAAACCAAATCATCAGCATACAATAAGCAGGGCCCCCTAGGCTCCTATTCCCCGTCAGTCTTACCACGGTCCCCTAACTACCCTACATCTAATTCTTTCATAACTGTATTCAACTATACATATGTAAATTAAATGGCCATAATAGAACATAACACATCCCTGCTTCACCCCACTATTAATATTAAACCATTCACTGTCCACTCAGTTTATTCTTACACACACTTCACTATCGAAATACATATATTTGATTTTATTCAGAAGCCTACCACTAACACTCAATATCACTAACACCTGCCATATAACTTTCAATATTAATCCTATTATATGCCTGTTACATAGTTCATAAAACATAATACACTTATTCTTCTGTCAGTTTTCTCACTCATGATTTCCATTGGGAAAATTTGATTTACATATCCTCTATCACTTTCTAATGCCCTTGTTCTTCACAGCAATATTCCCTCAAGTCACTCGACAACACCCTTTGAACCAAAATTCCAGCATATCTTCCCTACAACACTCAATAAACTAATTTCCCTATAGCTCCCCTTCTCTCACTTACCCTTATTTTAAGGTAACTATTACTCAAAAATATTCAATTCCTCGGAACTATAACCCTCCATAAACGTTTTGTTACAGGTTATCCTCGCTTTCGCTTTGTTACATCTCGCCTCCATTCTTGATCATTTGACAGTAATTCCATCTATACGTGCTGATTTACATTCTTCGACTTTCCTCACTCATCTTATTTACTCCTCGGCTTACTAATTACTCACCCCAAAAATATTATTTATTCTTATTCAATCAAGACCCTTAACCACATTCTCATGTCACCTCTTCATTACTGTCAATCTTACTGCAGATTTATCGAAGGTTCCCTCCACACTATAATAACATCCATTATTTCATCATTCACGAAAGTACCATCCCTATTCGTTATTCTCTGAAGATTCTCTTTACTCTCTCACTTTCGCATTCTTTCAGAGAGATTCTATCCCACGGCTGGAGTTTGTACACGCCATTCTCCTTACCAATATCTTTCATTTACTCAATTTTTCTCCCTACCTATGCAACATTTTTTGTTTTTTTAGTCTTCCTTTTTCTTTTTATATATTTCATATACACCTTTCTTTTCAACTTCATCATTGTTTTTACACATTCAACCACACATCTTTCTTACTTTTACCGCTTTCCCACCACCTCTCATCCTCCACCAACTTCACCTATAATGACCATTAACTACTTCTGCTTAGCCACAGCCCACATACTTTCTCTTGCACATACTAACAAAGGCTTCTTCATTTTCGTCTAGATTTGTTCAGTTTCCTCTTATTCATATATATACTCACCACTCTACTTATATATATATTATATTATATACAGTATAACTACTACTATACCACTACTATATATATATATCTAACATACTCTATAATATATCATACTATACATAGAAATAGTAATGATAATAACCTATATATATACTATATATACTAATATATATAAAGCTGTTAGCAAAAATAATTTTTTTCATTAAATGGGTGTGTAAACAGAAATAATTGAACTATTGAAATATGTGATGATTTTTTTTAGTGAAAAATAACGTTTTTAAGCTAAAATAACATATTTAACGTTTATGATAGATAAATTTATTTTAATGAAAAAAAAAATCGGTTGGTTACGTGAGCGTAGGAATTATGCGGATGACTCTCTCTTATCCTCTTTTCATTTTGTATAAATGATTTGTTTGTTTTACGGGTGGGTGGCGAGCATTACAATTTGCAGAGCAGCCGTTCCGCACCTTTCTTTTGAACCCGCAGCAAAGTATCGTAATTCAAGAATCCAGTATAAGTTTAAGGAAAAAGAATTTAAATCTCCATTCTCATTTATCTGTCAGTCTATCTTATATCTATATATATATCTATAGTATATTATATATATATATATATATTATATATATATATATATTATAATATATATATATTATTATATATATACTATATATAACTATATATATATATATATATATCTATATATATATAATATATAGTTATTGTAATATTTCATGTAAAAGGTTTTTCTAATTAATTTCTAGGGTAAGGGAAATACTGTATTTTTTCTGTATCCCTTTGGTAAGCGTAGGTTGGATGTTTTTATAGCGCTTTAATGATGTGTGTTCGGTAGTGATGGCTGATTTCAGAAATTTAGAGGATTATTTTTGTTTTTGTATTATGTGGGTTTCAATGTAGTGTATGAAATTTGTCTAATTTGCTCTTTTATAATGTGTGTATGTAGTGACTTTTTGGGGTAAGTTGGTTGGGTTTTTGTGTATGAGATTAGGTGGTGGGATGATAAGTCTATTTCTGTGTTTTATGTTATGTTTGGGTATATAAGGATGGTGATGAAAGTGTGAGGTTTGACGCTGATGGGATCATGTTATGTTTGGGTATATAAGGATGGTGATGAAAGTGTGAGGCTTGACGCTGATGGGATCTTGTTAGCTTGGTGTGTAATGAGTGTGGAAAGTTTTTTTTTTTAATTTTAAAGTCTAAGTTTTCCAGCTCATTGTGGAAATGAATTCCTCTGAGATAGGTTGGGAACTATGGAACCAGACTGAGTGGTGGCATTGAAGTTGTTTAGGGATTGATATGCTTAGTTTATAGTTGTTGGGGCGGCAGTTCGTAAGATAATGTGTGGGGTGTAGAGAATTATTATGTTGTCATTTAATAAGTTAGGATAGCGAATGTGACATTGAAGAGGGTTCGTGCGACGAAGGTCCTCGGTTCGACCCTTAAAATGAAACTCTCTTGAGAAATTCCCCCCCTCGATAAAGGGCAAAGCCCCATGAGGTATGAACTTTTCTCAAAAATACTCTGAGGAGCCTTGATGATCAATATTACGAAAAAGATTGGATATTCATGTTGGAATCTTTTATATGTTTTTTTTGGTTTCGTTTGTGATGTTTTGGTAAGTTATGTTATTTTTAACAGGTGTGTAACGTGTAATTGACTGATAGTTGATTTATGTATGTTAAGTCGTATCCATGGAATTGTGCATTGTGTGTGAGAGAGTTTCCTGGATTAAGGGTATGTGGAATTTGAGTTTTGTGAGGAAGGAAGGAATTTCTGAATTTTTAATTTTCTATATAATCCTTAGATATTTATTTGCATTATTTCAATCTGGTTTGCCTTATGGTGCCTGATTGGTGATTGCCTTAATGTGCTAATTGGTGTTGGAGGTGGTGTTGAATGATATAGAGTTGAGTGTGAGTGGCGTTAAATTGCTCGGAAGGTTTGTGTTGTTCTGGTTGATGTGGTATTTTGTGAAGGGAAAGGCTTTTTAATTGACTAAGCACGATTTTCATTTAAAAGATAGGAGGTAGCTGTGCAATCAATTATATATATTGATTGTAAATTTAGTATTAGTATGTTTGGAGTCAATAAATGTATTGAGGGTAGATTGTTGCTGAATGTCTCTCTCTCATCTCTCTCTAATATATAATATATATAATATATATATAATATTATGATTAATAATATATATAATTGATTATAATATATTATATTATATATCTATAATTAATAATTAATATATAATATAACTAATTATATTTTTTATTTATATTGAATAGAAACTATTTTAGTTGCGATATACATTATATGATAAATTAAAACTAGAATTTAAATATATTAATATATATATAAATATATTTTAGTTAGTAAATTTATATTAATATATTTATAATAATATAATAAGATATAGTATATATAAAATTTATTAAATTATAAAATATATGATTAAAGTTATATAAATAATTATAAATATTATATAATTATAAAATATTTATATATTATAATTATATATAATATTATACCTATATAAATATATCATATAATATATATATATATATTATTATACTATATATAATATATATATATTATATAATTTATATTATATATATATATATATATATATAATAATTATTATATATATATATTATATTATTTTATAATATATATATTATTTAATATATAAATAATACTTATATATTTATATATTAATATATAATATATGAATACTATATATATTTTTATAAACTATATATATTATTTATAATTTATATATTATATAAATTTTAATAAATATATAAATTAATATATATATATATATATATAATATATATAATAATATATATATCAGTATATATAATATATTAATTATATTATATATATATAATATTATTAATAATATATAATTATTTTTAATCATATAAAATAGATTATAATATATATATTATAATGATTAATATTGATTTATATATATATATATATATATAGATTATTAAGGGTAATGAAGGGGGACCATCTGAAGATTAAGATCCAGGGTGTAGGGACACTGATACCATTCTGGATCTTATCAGTTGTTATGACTTTCTTGGAGCAGATGAAATGTTGTTTCTATTCCTTTTTTTTTCAAAATTTAGTATCAATGTATTTAACAATATCAATATTCTGCGGATTTTCCTGACAAAATTGTTTTGTATCTTAACGTTGCATGCCTCACCATTAAACAATATTACTTTTTTTTTTAACGCAATAGTAATTTGGAGGGCCGGAACAGAGCGTAGCGTCTCGGGATATTTCTGTTAGTCCGCAAAAATCTTCCCGAAAGACAAAGAAAAAGCTGTTACGGGCAAAGTAAGATCATGCAGATTTAGGTCGAATTATAATGCATGGTAGTATCTTACTCGTGTTACACTGATTGAGTTTTTTCACTGCATCGTGCCACTCTACACTGCACTCGTTATATTATTCAGTATGGTTATTGTATTTTATGTATTAAACATTAATGCTATTATTATAAATTAAACAGAAACAATATGCGGAATGCGTAATTTAAACTCTGATAAATCATGTTTGTTATCGGCAGTTTAAGTAATCAGTCACGTATTTCGGCACTAAAAGTGCGTTTTCTTTGCTCGATCAAAAATGGAACTGTTATGCTTTATCTTCTATTTATAAATTTTTATACTGATGTCAATTGTAATTCAAAATAATCATTGTTGCTTAATTAATTGCTAGTATCATGAATACTAACAATAATTGGAAAAAAAGTTGAAACAAAGGAATATTATGCGCCATTTAAAACTACATAGAGTCCCCCATGTATGACAATGCATTTATAGTAAAGCCAAACTTTAGTATAGAGTCTTTCACGTAGGGTATGATTTAAGGTTTTAACATGATAAATAATAACAATTTACTAGATTCCAACAACAAATTTTCTTATATTCAAATTCATTTAATTTATTATTCCATACTTACCTTTATTTTTTATTATTTACATCATTTTCTACATAAAAATCACTCTTGACACATCTTTTCCTTACAATATTATAAAAAAATATTAAAATATTAAAATAAAGAACAAAAGAACAACAAAATAATAGTGTCATAATATTAATAATATATTAAATTTTATACTATATATATATATATTATATATATATATATTTATTATTAAAATATATATATCTATATATATATATTATATCATATATATACTATATAATAAAATATATATTATAATAATATTATATATATAATCACTATAATAATATATATACATAATATATACGTTAATAAAGGAATAAAATAATATTCTAATGATTAAAAATTTAGCCACTCTTGAAGAAAAATTATCATCATTAAAAAAATAGGTAATACAAAAAAAAAAAAAAAAAGCATGAAAAAAAATAAAAAAAAGATAACAAAAAGGGTATTTCATTTGAATTGAAAGATAAACGAAAGCTGAGGGAGAAATTTCACCTCATTTGGGAGGGATAACTTAGATTTTTGTAGGAGTGGGGGGAGTTGGGGTAATCATTGTGTAAATAGACAAGAAAATAGGAAGTGCTTGAAGGCGTGGGGGAAAGGGGGGGAAACCTTTTTCTGAGTTTACGTTAGAGATTTTTAGGTTACTTTTCAGAAAGATTTTTGAATTTCTGCTTTGATGTGAAAATTATTTGGCATCTGCCAATTGTGAATTCTTCCTTTCCACCTGTTTGAGACCAGATGTTTGCTTGCATCATGAATTTGTTCCATAAGATCATATATCTTCACTTACCATAATTTTTACAGATGCAATGTGAGGTTCTAGTAATTTAATGTGAATATATGTAAAGTTTGGATAATAATTATAAAACTATAGAAATAATTATATAATTTATATTATATATATATATATTATATATAGAAATATACTAAAATAATATATACTATAAGCGTATAAATCCAGTCTGTAATCTTTGATTGTTACACAATTGCACATTAGATTATATATATAATATACGATATAATTATATTATATATAATATTAATATATATATATATAATAATTATATATATATATTTATATATATATACTATTATATTTATATATATATGATATATATTATATATAATATATAAAACTTCTTCAGATTATATATTATATACATATTAATATTGTATTATTAGTAAAATATTAATAATCATTTATTAGTAATGATCTACGAATTTATTCTGGTTGATATAAATGTATTCATAAGTATATACTGGTCGAATAATTGCTGGGCCTAGGATAGATAATATCTTCCTCATCTTCTATAAAATCTACAAAGCCACAGGGGAAAAAGGAATACAGTTTGCTTGAATGTGGTATATTTTAGGGCGTATTAAAAAAAAAAAAAAAAAAAATAAAAAAAAAATAATATAAATATCTATATAATCAAAAACTACAATAGTCAATGAAGCGAAATGAAAATCGATTTTGAATCCGGTTAAAATTTTATGGAAAATCTAAAAAAAATAGAAAAATAAAATATTTATTTGCATAATATATAATATGATAGAGAAAGTATTTAAGACACTTTTTATGTTATACGTTAAAACATAATATAGACGTTTCTGATTACTCATTGCTTTTTTTTTTTTTACTCAAGAATACCCCAAGGGTATAGCTGCACCGGATGGCAGGAGTCGGGTATCTCGGGATTCGGAATAAGCGGGTAGGAATTAATTCCCCTCGAGAGGGGTCTTCCGGAACCTGATCTTTGGTATTTGGTGTCGCGGGGTTCTTTCGACCTCTTACGGGTTGGAAAGTCCACCACTGTTAGTTCCGTGGGCTCGAGCTAACATTGCAGTGTAATACTATACAAAAATGATATATATACTAATATATAGTATATACTTATTTAGTCCTGCTCTCTAAAATAAAAAAAAAATAGCTAATATTTATTTTATTTATTTAATTTTATTTTATTTTTTTTTTACCATTCCACTAAAATTTTACAAGGTTCCAAAAATGTATTCTTTCGCTGTAGCTATTGTAGTTTTGAGATATGATTTTTTTTTTCATTTTTTTTTTTTTTTTTTTTTTTTTTTTTTTTTTTTTTTTTTTTTTTTTTTTTTTTTTTTTTTTTTTAACAGTCGTTATTATTTGACATGGGGGGGGGTTTGTGAGAGGGAATTCTTAATAAGATCATTGTATTGTTTTATGTAAGATATGGATCGTTGATAGTTGTCGCTCTAAATTATCACCTATAACACACTAATAATATATATAATTTTCTAGATAATCTATTAATATAATGATATTATATATTATATAATAATAGTATATAAGTCTATTATTATATATATATTTATAATAGTATATATATAGTATAGTTATATATATATATAGTATTTATTATATATTATAATATATTATATATTAATGTATATATAATAAATATATTATATATATTAGATATTAGTTATTATATATATATTAATATAAATTTATATATATAATAACTAATATATAATATATATATAGATTAAGTAATAATATTATTAAATAATAAAAATAAAAAATAATATTATTATGATATATTTATATAGTATATGCTGGAAAGGATAAAAACTGTTAAAATAATAGTCGTAAATGAGCCTGAAAAGTGAAAATAGTTATGAAGCTCAAATTTCATATTTACAACGTGTAAAACTACTCCTACAGACCCATGACTCTTTATTTAAACTTAATTATAGACTTACCATGTGTTGACAACAATATTTTTTTTTTTAAAAACACACCGTGTCGGGTGTACTGGAGTCCGCCCGTGAGGATAATGTTCATTTGCTCAATAGCATTTTGTACCTTGATTCCGTAGATTTTATTATTTTTCTAATTTCTGGCAAAACATAATTTCAAAGTCTCATTTTAACGGATATTTCAAATCGACGTGAGTAGATATGATTAATTAAGTTATATATATTATAAAAATTATAGTCAACGCGAGTTCAGAAAAGAGGTTATTTCTTGGAAACTTGGGGGTTGCCAAATGCAAAGGAGTAGAGAGTCGTTTTTTGGTATTTGAGATTCTGTTCGCCTTTTTTTTTGGATCCAGATAGGTTTCCTATAATCATTCGTTGTAAGGCTTCTGACGCAGGAGCAATTGTTCCTGTTAAGCTGTGGCGGAATTTAAAGTGTAAGTGTTCAAATATTTCTTTATTGAAGATGAGACATATATCGTTCCATTTTAATAACATAATTCTGTTTGTGGCTGACAAAACGGGTCAATACTTCGTTTTGAGCTTGGGAAACAAACTTTCTCAATTAAGCTAAAATATCCTGGATATCTCTCACTATTTAATTATTATTTAGTTATAGTGATGACCGCTGGCTTCAGAGTATAGATCATTAAATGTTCTGATTGCAATTTTGAATGTAAACTGCATTATTGCACTTGCCAATATCTAATTCTTTTTAGAATTTGTCAAGTTCTAATCTGCATTTTTAATCTGATGAGCGTATAAGGCTAGGTCTTATATTCTGATGATAGCGTAAGATAAATAGCGAATCTCTATTCAATAATGATAATATCTAACGATTATAGTTATTTGAAGAAATTTTTAAATTTCAAGTTTTTAAACTAGTTATAAAAATTTATTCATTTTTATTTAACGTTTTATCTTTTGGACGTTTAAAAGATTTATATATACTGTGTTTATTCAATATACGGTGCTTCTAATTTTTTTTTATTTTTAGTATTCGTAAGATACTGTGCGTTGTTAAAGTTTAAATTTCTACGTGGAAATTTTCGAGTTACTATCATCCCCAACTGCAAATGAAGCAAAGTTGCTTTTTTCAATATTATGAGAAAGAAAAAAATATTTCTCATTAAAAATCCGACTTTCGTAAAAAAAATGATTATAAGAAAAATAACTAACTTTAAAAATTCTGCAGAAATAGTTTGTGCGTTGAAATAATCTGCATCGAATCAAAAATATTCAGCAGATTAGACCTATAAATTTTAACTGTTATTAAAATAAATTGGTTTAAAATATATATGATCATATACATAATTTAATAGATATTTTATATATTATATAAATTTATACATACTATTATAGTTATATATATATATTTTAATATATGTATTTTAAATATATATTATTTTATATATAATATATTATATTGATATATGATATATATACATAAGGTCCAATATTATTCCACATATATATCGATCGTGCGTTTGTAATGACTGTTTCAATATATAAAGTATTTGGTAGTATGTTATTTGTTATGTCGTATATTTATATATATATATATTCTGATTAGTTTCAAATAATCGAGTGACTTAAAGCCAGCAAACACATCAGAGTCGATTTGCGTTATATATTTTTTGCAGGCACAATTAAAAATAATAGTATCAAAGTTATTAGTATCTTTGCGAGTGTATTTTTATTTTGGTTATTGGTATTTTATATTGTCTTTCGCAATCATGCCCCATTGAATTTTAAGTGGTGGTAATATATCGTGCGTTATTGCTATTGAATAATAGCAGTTTTTTTTTCGCGTATTTTTTTGCTTTTGCGTTTTTTTTAAAAAATAGTTCATTTTACAAAATGTTCTTTTCGGTAAGATGATCACATCACGTCAGACAAATCGTGTCTAGTTTGGAGACAGGTCAGTGAAATTGGTGGAGGACAATAATACTCTCTCTCCAGAAGAATTAGTCGACCTCACGAAAGAGTTAATCACTGTCCTATTAAGAGAGAGAGTGTGATAAAAGAAAAAATACGCTCCTTTTCAAAATAATCTCTACAGTGAATATTTTCACTGCAGCTGAAGGCATATGAAGAGTAATCCAGTCGAGTTTCTCAAAAACTGAAAGGAATGAATATAAATTGGAGAATTAAAACTTGTATGCCTGATCGAAGAGTC
The DNA here is from genome assembly GCA_015478945.1 of Trachelipus rathkii. Taxonomy (NCBI): domain Eukaryota; kingdom Metazoa; phylum Arthropoda; class Malacostraca; order Isopoda; family Trachelipodidae; genus Trachelipus; species Trachelipus rathkii. The sequence goes on from JABUQX010033745.1 coordinate 18,232, forward strand.
ATAACTAATCTTCCATTCTTGCTATGACTCGTAACAATTTTGGACGAAGAAATAATTAAAGCGGTACATTATCATACCCAGAATGATTTTTATTTATACACTGACCTCTTTTAGTTCTCCATTTCTTTTTCCGTCTTGGCTCCTGCAGCTTCAGAGGTCCTCTCTTGAAGACGGAATCTACGTCAAAGATGAGAATATATTAAACTATTCATTGCATACAAAAAGGAAAGTACAGTTGAATTCGACTATAAAGTGTCAAGAAGTTCAGGGGTGATGGGAATGGCAATCTTTTTCGCTCGTTTATTCTGTCCTTTAAAAATATTATGGGCACAGAATAGAAAAGACATTTCTAAGCGCGCTATAATTCAGCTATTTTAAGTCATTGTTTAGCAATGCGCTCAAAGAATTGAGTCATTTTAACTACTATGACTACCTCAATTTGGAGAAGTACTGCTTGTTCGAAATATTAAAGAGTTACTTAGACGAATCATTGATATCATTGTGTGTCTCGTTTATAAAATGATTGCTGTCGCCTATTTTAAAGAATAAATCCTGACATCTTCGCAATATTCCTGTCTGAAAGTGAGAGGATATATTATGAGCTAGGAGTTTGGGAACTGATTTTTGAAGTAGCCTTCGCGGGCTGTAAGCTCATGAGTCCATATAATCGTGGACAAACTCTCAACTGGTCTTTCCTTCGCGAGCTCTAAATAATCAACAGGATGAATATCTTCGTATTAATATAATCTTGGATGCATTAGAGTAAAATAATCTAAGTCTATGGAAAGGGAGGGGAAAATAAATCGGCCAAAAAGGGATTTGAAGCGTAATGTGCACGTCTTTGAGCATACATAGGAGTCAATCGATCAGCTTTTAACGCTCTCTAAAGAGGATGTCGAAATTTCATCAGTCGAAGATGAAACAGAACGCGAGATCATAGAGATGGGAGATTTAAAAAATCTTCTAAATCATTTATTTCGAATGAGTTATATATTTTTGCAACCAGAATTCGCATGATTTCTGTAAGTATACTTCTTCTCCTGAAACAGAGAGATCGCTGTAAGAGCTGCGCATGTGTCCGTGCTCAGTAGCAGCATTTCGCTATAGTTCCCTGCCAAAAGGTATGGAACTTTAGTTCCCATGATTAGGGCAAAAGTGGAAAACTCACACATAACGCTCTATGTATCAAATAGTAAAACGTGTCCGTGGTTTTCGGAAGATAGTGTCCGTTCAACATCAAGTGGCGAATGAGGAAAATGGTCAACCAGATGTGGTTTTAATAAATTGTATAAGATAAGGTGTAGCTCCCGTAGGGTCAAATGATTCTGCCAACTCTCTCCCTTATCATCAAGAAGGGCAATAAAAGTCCTAGTATTTTTTTTTAATTATTAAAGTATTTATATTTCATAGGAACATTATTTAAAAAATTGGGAGTTCAATTGAAAAAATGATACAAAAAATCTTTCATTAATACATTTTTTTGAAGAAGAATTAAGTCTTACGGTCTGTTAATTTAGAGATGGGCTTTGTTGTTGAAATATATTTTGATGTTACTTAACATTGATTCTGGATTGGATATCGGCTTTTATGTAAAAGCCCTGACAGGCTATGAAATATATTACCCAAAATGGTTTCAAAGTGGAGACTAGTCTAATAGCTAAAAATGTACAGGGTTTCAAATATTCATGGGCTGCTGGCATCGATGCTCTTCATTTATTAAAGCATTTTAAACGTAAATGCATTGGCGTGCCCTAAGATTGTCATGGTACGGTGCCTTCGGGCGTGTAACAATATTTTGACACCTTCAAATGAAAAATCTTTGGAGAATTCTTGCGCCGAATGTAAAAAATCATGATCAGACATTCAGAGCTCTATACTTCAATATTTCAAGATCTGTCACGGACGTCCCGGAACATGTAATTAATCTTGTAGTGGAACTGGTACTTCGTAACTTGACCCCACTATTACATCCATACTGGATCTGTTTGGACTTTGGCTGGAGACCTCTATAATTAAGAAGTTCTGGAGATCAATGATGGACGGAAGGTTCCATTGAGAAATATTCATTAAAAATCCGAAGGAAGAGTTCGAGACGGAAAGTTGACCACCGTGGAACTTTCCGTGTTTCAAGAAATCTTGAGCAGGTTTCCATGAAATATCAGCTTGCATTGCTGCACGATGCAACGAGTAAAAGAAATTGACTGCTAATGCTTGCTTGACAAGTATGGGAAATATTGCAGAATACCTAAAAGAGGTTTTGAGAGCATCTGGAGGGCATTCCGTAAGATTATCATTAAAATTTATGATACTCACAGACCTATAATAAAACAGGCCCTTCAAGTGGACGACAAAATTCGTCGTTTTAATGCAGCCTGAAGATAGTTGTGTCTTCACTTGAATCAGGCATGATCTGGGTGATTTAATCCTCCTATTTTAAGTTTTGTACTGTCTTTCAGAACGAACAAATTCATCGTTCGAGCGGATATTTCAAAGCCTTTCTAGATCAAATAAAATAAGCAGAGGACAGAATGCTTACTGATTATTTCTGGGAGGCTCTGATGGCGACGTGTTAACCACTTACCGTTATGGCAATCATCTTCGGTTGGCTGTCAGCCCCTATGTTATCTTATGGCTGTTATAGCACCACTCACGCAAAATACCCTCACTGATCTCTGTACTTTTTGTCTTTCGTTCAAAATAAACTGTAACGTTGAAATAATTTTTGGTACCCCCACTTTCGTCGTAACGAACTTCAAGATATTTTTCGAGAAGCCACCTCACGTATGAGTGAGGGAGGTTCAACTTGTGCTCCTGGAACTCAAATTGTCCAGATATCAAAGAAATATTCAAGGAGAAAGAAGGTAAACTTGCAACTCATCAAAGTGATGAAAGAAAGAGTTTAGGGTATTTAATATAATAACGTTCAAGGATAGTCTGAAGTATAGTGATTTTCATAAATATTGTCTCTCACAGTAGACAGTCTGTTCGAGATTATCAAAGTTTCGATCCTATGTTTACGTACACCGTACACGTTTGAAGGCGTTCTTCATTATGAGAAAACCTTGGTAAGTGGAATGGGTGGAACGTATATAATCGCTCCGAATCAAAAATTCATGGGAGAAGTTGAGCAAGGACTTATCTCTGAAGGAGGTCTCTTTTAGAAGATCTTCATTTGATCAAGTGATCTGATAAGGATTTATACTATTTCTGCGATGCACAATTTGTTATGCTTCGTAGTGTATGTTTGTCTGCGGCAGAGGGTTAAATTTCTTGGGTCCAAGGAAAAATCGTTCAAAGGAAGAAGTTCCTGTGAGTTATTGTTGTGTTTTAGCAAGTTAAAGTGCTTACACAAATTTAAGTGGATGTGGGTGTCAAGTTCAAGGAATGAACATATTCTCCGCATCTGCGATAAACTTCATTGAATCAAAATAGTTGAAAGTTAAGCAAATATTCGTGAAGAACCGCGTGCAAGATATTCGCAGCATGAGCTCTTCGCTTCAAGAGGAATTTGTTAAGCTCTAAATATCTCTTCGTCCATAACAGAAGATATTTCGCGGACTTCTGACCAAGGTAATTTTAACTTCAAGAGTTTCCAAAAGAACATGATCCTCCTGGGCAAGGGCCAAACTGGTCTCTTTAAATAAGTATTTAAACTGGGCATTGCTGAACTGAACATTCCTGTTTTGGCTGGTGTTTCAGTGGCAATGAAACTTCTGTAGTGATTTGTTCCAAAGATTAAGACTTGCACAAGCTATATGAGTAGTTGACTTTATTGTTCCAGTTTTTTGGAGCTTGTCAAGGAGGCGTGGACATTTAATAATATTTGAAAGCACGTCTGTATGGTTGCAAAAGAAATGCAGAAAGAATCATTCCGAAAGAACTTCAATTTTTAGAAGAAATTAATATCTCTCTTTCACAGGCCAAGTTCGGACTTGGTAAATAAATTGAACTGTTTTGGTGAAATCATCTCATATGGGCATAGTCTGGTGTGCTGCTATTACAATTATGGAGTAATACTTTGCTGCTAGTATTTCATCCATAACTCAAGTTTATCAAAGGAATCACCATAAAAACAGTGTAAGCATCTGGGCATACAGCACTTTAATCAAATATTCGGCTTAAGGCTTTCTGGTGATTCAGCGCGTACCTCATAAAAATGTTTTGCAGGATGCATAATCTGCAAAAAGTTTCAATAATTTGCTTTTTTTCATCCCACGCTTCACCAATTATTCAAAAGACAAGGGTTTGGGAATTTTCAGGCTTTTTAATAGCATGTAGTAGTTGGAACACAAAACATTGGTGTGGTCAAGTCAAAGCTTGGCCCAGCGTCCAAAAATGTTATACTCTTTAAACTGTCTAAAGTATTGGCGGTCTATTTAGACCTTAATAGATGACATGTCATCTAAATAGGTCATTAATTCAGTCGTTTCAACGATTTGTTAATCGTTTCGGAGTGCCTGAGTGTGTCTATAGTGACTACGCCCCTTCCTTTAATCAAGGTACAGACTTTTTAGAAACTTTCCTCACGCAGAGAATGGGGGTAAGTTTTTGAGAAAAAAAATCAGATTTCGCATTAGCAAATTCTTCTCTATAGCCCATGGGTGGGAAGCCAGTGGGAACGGTTGATACGCGTGATAAAGGATTGTCTATTTAAGACAATTGGACGTTCCTCGTTGAATTATTTCAACTTCATTATGATTCTGTCAGATATTGCTGATGCAATTAATTCAAGTCCACTCACCTACATCCACAGTTCAAATGAAATGCTACCACTCACTCCCAACGAATTCATCAAACCTTTGTTAAAAACCGCTATAGTTTTACCCGGACTGGGTCAAATAATCAGTTCTGGGATTCAACTTAGGCTCAGAGAGAGCTAATGAAGTCTCTCAAATATTCTTCAGAAAAATTCGAAGAATTTCTCACCAGGTGGTACAATGAGTACCTTCTAAGTCTAAGAGAGACGGGAAGAGATCTCTACCAGGTCAACTGGAATAATTTAATAAAAAAAGATGACGTTATTCTTATTAAAAGTCCAGTAAAAGAACGTCCTTATTGGCAGATGGGGGTAGTCGTAGACCATTTAAACGATAAAGACAATAAAGTCAGGACCCCTGGGAGACAAGTCAGCTTGTACCCAGTCAAGTATTTGTATCCCCTGGAGCTCTCTAACCCACAATGGTTCAACACCTTCATCGTCAAACACAGCCTCTGTCCTTCCGGCAAATTCATCATTAAATATTCCTGGAGGGGTAAACCCCCCTTTTACGTCTGTGATGGTTGCTGGAAGTTCATCAACGCCAGTTGGTAGAGATATTCAAAATAGTCGGCCTTGGCGGAAAGCTGCAGGAGCTGAAAAGAAAAATCTTCTGATATATGATTCATCGGAAGAAACAGATTAAATATTCTGCAGATATTTTCAATATATTCATTTAAAATAGTCAAGTTCTGACTTCTGCCCTTTAGAGGCCAGAAGCCATCCCCCTCTGGGAGGATTTTAAAACTATTAATCAGAGTTGCCAAAATGAGCAAAAATAATCAAGCCAAAAATGAGGTTGCTTCCTGGAAACCTGAGGTTGCCAAAATTA
>JABUQX010033746.1:0-12500 GCA_015478945.1 Trachelipus rathkii
TGCTGGGTGTGGAATACGTTCCCGGTACAGTGAGTGTGCGCTCTCGTTACCATTTCCGTTTCGCCGCACCGTAACACATTTATCGATGTCAGTTACTCGGGGAGAGGTGTAGTGATCATTCGTAATTCCGCCACCCCCACCGCCCTCCCCCTACAAGCCCTTGTATTCGATCCCACACGATGAACTCCTGGAGCAAGTACCAGTATTTGCCAATAGTGTTTCCGAGAGGACGTTCGTATTCTCCGTTTTATCACAGTTTGACGATCATTTGTACGGCGTGATGGGGTGCACTATTAGTCTTAATGAGTAATCATTAAACATCGCTTCGGTAATCCTACATTGCGACCCGCACACAATCATAAAACTCAGAGGGTGTATCTTACATGTTCATCCGTAACTTGAAGCGTAAAGCGTCGCATGATGCACGTGGGGACAATAAGGTTATGTTGTAACAATTAAATGTGTCATTACGTGCGTTTTTGTTTAATTAGCAGCCTCCGATGAGGGTTTGTCGGGCTAGAGGTTTAACACCCATGTAGTTGTATATATAATATATATATATAGTATAGACGTTATTTATTATATAGTACTTATTTATTGTTTACTATATATATTATATATATATATTAGTACTGATATATATATATATATATATATCATACCCTATCCCCCCCCACCCCCCTATACCTTTATGAATACCTATATATATTATATATATATATATATTAATACAATATATATATATATATATATATATATAATTCACTTTACTTCCTAACCTTCTTAACATATTTCTCTTATGACACATCCGACCCCCCCTCCCCCCCACCCCCACTCCATGCTAATACTACCCCCACTCCTCACTTCCACCACAATATGTCCTCTTCTACACAGTCGCAACATCCAAACTACACATCTCCTCTCTACACGCATGTCCTTAGACTCTTTTTCCCTTCCACTCTTCTACACCCCCCCACGCACACACTGAGCTCGCAAGCATACACTCCGCATAAGAGGCCAAATCCACAATACACAAGCGACATCTTGCCAAATTTTAGGATAGCAATTGATTGCCTCTTTAAGTGATAACTTGATTTCTGGTCGATTTTCCTTATTCCATCTAATGACTTATAAATTTCTATTAATATGGAAGTTCTACAAGGGAGGATTCCTGAAACTGCTGAACTATCGTGACTCCGGCCCAGATTTCTGTCGATGAGGCGTTATTCCATTCCTATCACACCGCATCCCCTCACGCTCCTCGCAACAGAACACTCCCTCACGATCCTTAACATCACTCAGATCCCTCTCACGTTCTGGGCAACCGCATTCTAAACAATAGATTGTCGACAAAATTTTATTTCAGTTTTATATTCTTTCCCTTCTTTCATGGAATTTATTTGTGATTTGCTAAAAACCCCTTCCGTATAAAAATTTTCCTGCAGTCAATTCTTCTGATGAATTTATTTGCTTGTAAAGTATGGGTGTTTTAATAATCTCGATGGTTTCGATTTGTTCCATCGGTGACTGTCGGAGAGAGACAAGTTCCCAGAGTACCCGGCAGCCCATCCTACACCCTACTCCTCCCCATACCCCCCGCACCCCCCCCCCACCTTTTAGTCGCAGAACCTTTAGAGCATCAAGCACACTCGCTACTCCCCTCACTCTCCTGTCTCCTCTCGACCTACCATACTCTTCCGCCCCCCTCCCTCCCTCTGGCACGCTTTGCAGTTCCTCTAAGATTCCATTTATTTGGGGCTCACCCTCGCCCTCCTCCTTTCCGCCTCACTTCCCCCTCGTCCTCACGCCTCTCTTTCCTCACCAATCTCCTAGCTCTAATAGCACGCAATCCTCGCTGGAGACCTCCGCAACTGCTCACCCCGTCAACCGCTATCCCACACCTCCCCCCACATCTCATGTGTTGCCACACTGTTAACGTTATCCGAACATGAGTCCTGTTTCATAGTTTTATCAAGTTCATTCTGAACACAACACTAGTTTACTTCTGGTCATTTTGACATTCAAGTAAACCATCAGTATCATCTTACCACTTCTATTCCACTACACTCATTGTCCTTATTTAATTTTTTTCAATCGTACTGATCGATCTTTTGATGCGTTATCCGTGAACTAACGAAATAACTTGTCTCTTAGTTAATTTCGAATTCTTGTTAAGAATGTCAAGTAACGACAGATTCCTTGAATATATTCGCTGAAAATTTGAGTATTTTGCTCTCTTTTCTTTTTTACTGCTACCGTTTTAGAAATATTGGTTTTTTTATCTTCGTCACGTATATAAAATTATTTGACACAAATAATTTAGGCTTGGCCCATATGTTAAAGTAATCCATTTTAAATGCACAAAGCTCCCTTTAAGCATTCTCTCTTTAAGCTTAATTTTTTTTTTTGTTACCTCCCTCCCTCCTTCTTCCTAGAACTCCACCTCTCTCTACCCACACATAATCCTCTTTCCCAGCCTACAAGCGCGACTTTCCATTTATAAGCCATGTTCCAACAGTGCTTTAAATGCTGGTCAGGGTGGCACAAGAAACTAATGGGTTCCCAAGTTGGTATCTTTGAAAGGTATGTAAGACAAATTGTTAATGTTTGAATTTGGTCACTTAAATATAGGCAGAACAAGTTATGGCAACTGAAATTTCCACTTAGTCCGAGTTTTTTGGAAATAAAAGGTTTTAATGCAACTTTAGCTTCATCTTTCTTTTTAAACATTGCAGCATGTCTGATGATAGCGTTTTAATGTCCTCATTAATTTAAAGGATCCAATAGATGTTTTGTGAGACCAGATGAGTAACTGGTAGTTAGGTTAGAGCTCTTTTGTGCATGATCGAACTGACTGCTTCCCATCAACTGTGTTAACTATATCATATTGACAAATGAAAGTATTTTCATACCATCAGAGTGAGTAATATATCCTACTACTGAGGTGTTTTCGATTTTGGTTTAGTGAACATGATTTTTCTAACGATATTGAACTTTATTAATTAGAGTTATCTATAGAAGTACCCCCGACCCTTTTTTACCCTCCATTCGAATAATAAATATCACCCATATCAATATTTCTGCGAAAAAAGAGAATATATATATATATATACTACCATACTCCTACTATATAATATATATATATATTATATATATATATTATATATATATATATGTATATATATATATATAATATATATATATATACCTCAACCTAGACTCTATACCCTCACTCATACTATATATATGTATATATATAGATATATATATAGTATACATATGTGGTTTTATATAATATATAGTTATTATATTTGTATAGATTGAAAGTATTGAATACTAAGACATTGAAGGTTAATCGCTTTCTCATGATGTTATTAATGATATTATATAATTATACTATATCAGAGTAATACGTATTAACTACTATGATATATTCATATAACTAACCTAACCCTGACCTATCGACCTATTATATATACCGTACGTGTAAGCACCACTTATACCTATGTACTACCACTTTACCGACTCAATTATCCTGTCCTCCCTTGTATATACCCCCATATACCGTCCTGACCCTTACCTCCCTACTACTATACCTAAATCCCACCTTATTAGACTATACTTGAGTAATTTACCTACACTAGGCTATACGATCCAAGATGCAGTATACTACTTTAGACCAGTAATACGTACGGTTAGTGCTTACACTCGGTGATTCTTAGTCTCTACTAATATGAGCAACCAGTAGAATAAAATTTAATAATTCTTAATTTTTGTTTCGAGCCCCGAGACGGGCATGCCAGTCTTTAATAGTGCGGCTCCACTCCCCGCTTTTCGGCCTGGCCGCTCCGAGGTTCCCCTAAAATTTTCGCCTTCGCTCCGGCTGCTGGCTCCAAGATCCTCCAAAATTTCGCCTCGCTGCCTGGCTCCGCCCTCCAGTCTCTCAAAGTTCTTCGTCTCCTTCCGGCTTTTCCGGTTCTCCCGGCTCACCTCTAGAATACAACCCCTTGGCTTGCTGCTCCAGCTCAGCCGTGTGGTTTCGGCTTGTCGGACACTTTTTGCGTCGAGTCAGTTTTGTCTCTTGTGCTGGTGTTGCTTTCGTGGCTTTTCCGGCTCCGGCTATCGCACCCTGCCCCTGAGCCATAGAAGTGTGATTCTACTAGTTGATACTTTTCACCATAGGCGATAAGTAGTTGGAGTTGAGGTCATGCAGCAGTTGGGCTTTTAAAGTTCTTTTCCCAGTGAGGGAGTGACTTACGGAGAAAGACGTGTGTTTATCCTAACTAGTTCTTAGACGCTCGACAGATAGGAGAGTAACATGGCTGTGCATCGGAGTACGTGAGTGATCCTATATCAACATCGACCAGATCTTCTCTATCAGACCCCAAAACATTGAAACACCCTCCTCATCTCCCCATGTGCCTGCCACTGAACACACTAGGCTGCCCCTCTCGGCTCAGCGTCTGCCGCTCACATCTCACCTACCCACACAAGGAGTTTTGTCTCTCCGGTAGGGATAATGATGTCGCGGAGTATCGCAAATTGCCTTGAGCTTGATTGGCGAATGTCGAGTAATATTCGCCCCACTTGTAGCAGCGCTCAGACTTCACACTTCAATTCTGGTACAGCTACGACCATTTACCGACAAGGCTCGCCCTGCTCTGCCTTCTACTTCTCGGAGGCTTGACCAACTCATACTGAATGTTGATAGAGACGGCAGCCCAGCTAACGCGTTTGAGTTTTTATCATGTATAGTATGGTGGAGATTGTTTGGTCATGCATTTTTTCGAAGTATTCTAGGTGCTTCTGCAGACAGCGCATTTACGACCTAAGCGAGGTCTCATGTTAAAGCTGTCTGTTGCGTCTATCGTAATCGAGGTGTGTGTTTCGTATGACTTTGCGTCTAGTTGTTAACACACTTGAGAGTGAGCAGAGGCACACACACCGCATATATGCAGATGGTACTGGTTCAGTTTCCTCAGCCAGCTCAGTGAGTCGTTGCTTCTTCTGATACGAGAGCTATTCGATCAACATGTTGTCATTCGCTCACATTGGTCTCCGAGAATCAAGCCCCACTACCTATCGTAAGTCGACCCGAGGTACTCCTCTCTGTGTGGCACAATCTTTCAGTCGTCTGATGAGAGTCCATATCTCCATACCCTCTGAGTTTGCTTATAGCGTTCGTTCTTCTTTTTGCATCCTGTCTCTCGGACTAAGAAATTAACTTTTTCTTCCTTTGTCTTCGTTCATACTTCGATTACTGTCTCCCAAAAGGACATTCCGTTCTATTGTTATAGCTAACTTAAGAGTCCAGCTAGCTCGTCCTTATCCAGCGAGTCGATTGTATGTCCACGAGGTCAGTCTTTACTTTCTAGCTTGTCTTGGAAGGATTCAAAAAAGAGAATTCTTTTCTCAAATATTATCTTACGTCATTATAAGGTAATCTAGATATATATATCTAGTTATAAGTTATTTATTTTATATCGACTTCTTTATATATTTCCGGTCTTATATATAATATATACTATTAACTATTCAATCTTATAAACTTTACAACCCTACCATCACCTTACCCTCATGTCCTATCTTTTATATACCCCCCCCCCCCCCTTCGCCCCGCCTGGGTTATGCAAACTATATAATAGTAGTATACTCAACATATCCCCATGATCGCGCGTACGTACTATCACCCCCCTCTCCCCCCCCCCTACCTACCTCACCTCACCTACCCCCATACCCCCCTCTACCGTTTAGTCAATCTCAGTATATCAATACCTAATATCCCCTCAACTCGACCCCAACTATACTCATATACATATTAGGTGTCTTGTGTCTCCGCTCCTCTCAACTGCCGCTGCACTAGAGCTAGTCTCCTACCTCGGCTACCCTCAGCCTACCCCTACCCCCCTACCCTATAATACCCATACCCCTACCACTCACCCTATACGATATTGTACCCCTACTACCTACGTCTATACCTAACCCCCCATCCCTACCTACCCTATATATATATATATATAATATATATATATATCGCTATATATATATATTTATTAGTTGTGCGCATGTATGAACCAGGAAGTTTTGGCACTAGCACGTCAGTTACGATGGTATGCTCACTTTTCTTGGTGTACGCACTCGTCGTAACCGCTTAGCTATCATTACTAGGTATATGCTTACTGGTTATCGCGGTATTATCCCCCGTGAGTAGAGTAATATATATCTGTATCTCACTATATATTGTAGTACTATATCTAGTGGTCCTGCGGAGTCGTTATAGGCCCCTCACTACCTACCTCAGTCTCACTCGCCTAACGGCTAGCGTATCCCCCTCCGCACCTCTCCGCCTAATGGTACCCGCCGGCGGCTCAAATATCGGCCCTCCCCTACCGCCCCACTATACCCTCACTCACGACCTATACATATATTATATTTTATGTATTTATATAATTAATATAGTATAATATATTATATATATATATATAATGATATATATATATATATATACTTATAATTATATTATAGTATAGTTATATATTTATATATATATAATATATATAATTATATTATATAATATATATATACCTATATAGTTAGTTATAGAGTTATAATATATAATATATAATAGTATGGTGAAACTAAAAGAAGTTACCCGCATGATATCTCGGAAAACTAAGATAGGTACAAGAAATATGATAACATATATGCAATCAGCGTATGAAATTTGTATGTGAAATATGCAAAAAAAATTTTTACTTTTAAATTTTTTTTTTTTCTTTATATATCTCCAAAACTACGATAAGGTACAAGAAAAACTGCTAAGACGGGTTTATATTTAGTAATCTAGCGTATTAAATTTATTGTATAAAAAGATTTTTTTTTTTCCAAACACTAAAAAGAATACCAGCCGTAAACCGCAAGATGCAAAGGAGTCGGTCTCTCCAGGTCCTCATCCTGGGGCAGACCGATGCGGGGTAGGACTATTTCCCCCCCGTTCCGGGGAGGGTCTTCCGAAAGGGAATTCACGGTGGGCCCTCTCTTTGTATTTGTGGGGTGTCGCGGGTTCCTCCGCCCTCCCCTACGGTGTATGGAAAACGTCCCCCCTCTGTCCCCCGTCGGCTCAGCCCCCTAAAAGAATTTTATAGCGTCTGATTTGGCCATATTATTTGTATTAGGTTTTTTCTACCTACGTAGTTTTGGAGATAGTAAAAAAAAATAAAAAATAAAAGTAAAATTTTTTTTTTTGCGATTTTCCATACAATATGTTCAGCATACGACTGATTCCATTACACTATTGTTAACAGTGTTCTTGTACCTCAATCTTATCCTTTTCGAGTATCATGCGGTAAGACTGGCATGCTCCATTTTAGTTTGGCCTTCATATATATATACTATTATATATATTATATTATGATACTTTAGTATATAGCTATGTATACTTTTATTTTAATCTTATATATATAGTTTACGTATTTTATCTAGTTGTATAGTTTATTCTATATTTCTCGTAATATATATTAAGCAGTCTACCTATCGATTAATACTATATATATATATATATATATATATATATTATATAATATTGTGTATCTAACACAAATGTATAAACTTTAACACTTACTTTATACTTGTATATAGGTATTTGTTATTTTCGGGAAAAATTTTATACAATATATAAAATATTATTTTTCACATTATTTTGTTTTTCAAAATATTTCGTACTGGCATGAGCGAAAAGTAATGGAAATCGGGACACTTAAATGCATCTTGCATTTGTTACATACACACTTTTGTTTCTTAGGTTTGCTTATGCAATTTGCATTTTTTTTTTTTTTTTTTTTTTTTTTGCAGTTTTTTTGTGCGAAAGCGAAAATCTGCGATAATTTTTTTTTTCTCATCAGATTAATATGATTTTTTTTTTTAGGAAATACATAGTTAAGAGTGTTATACCCAGTCATTTTTTTTTTTAATTAAAGTATTTTTAAAAAAATTTTCCCTTGCCCAGAGGCGAATTGGTTGGGTATACAAAAAAATTTTAAAAGAAAAAGGTGTAACTCCCCCAATTTATACACGGTCTGAAAATTTCATATTGATCAGATGAACAGAAAAAAAAATTTAGCAAAAGAACATTTATGAAAACAATTTGCATAAAGTGCCGGAAATTGATACCCTATGGGTTTTGGTTGTATATATAAAAAATTACAGCTATAAATGCTTAGATAATAGACCCATCTATTTCTGTAGTTCGAGTTTAAACTCATTTCGGCGAAAATTGCAGGAGGAGATCTCAAAAATGTCCGCAACAAACAAACAAATGGAGACAAAAAAACGATCGAAATTGATGTTTTAAAGCTCGGAAAAGCTGCATCCTTCTTTTGATTTGATTCAAATCGGATGAATGTTAAGAAAATTATGGTCCAGGATTCCCTTTGCAAATTTCCTTAAAATTTTCATGTAAAGGCGAATCCTACCCTTAACTTATATATTTTCTCTTAACTCTCCGTACCATCTCCTTTATCATAAATTAATTGCAACTTTACTTACAATACCGTATGCAAAGTTCTTCATTAGTTAATCATTAAAATTTATTAGACAGGCCTTGCCTCCCTTGTCTGCGCTATCTATATATGTTCCTGATTTATGTATATATCAGGGATTTTTTTTTTATCAGATGTTAAAAATAAAAAAAAATTTACATATTCATTAGTGCATATGTAAAGGTAAACATCCACATTCGCATCAGCATCCTCGTTGGAGTGGAAAGAAAATAGACATTGTATTCTGCTATCACACACACACACAAAACACACACACACATCATACATACCTATATATAAATATATCCCTACTCACCCCCTACCTACCTACTACTCATATATATCCTCTAACCCTCATCCCTTCTACACTTAGATGATATATAATATTATATTATATATATCAAATATAATAACAACCTCACCCCTATCTTACCCTTATACAAGGATACTATCACCGCTCACCCCCACCATCACACTACCTACTCCCTACCCGCCTACCTCACTACCTCCCCCTAATATCACGTACTAATTACTACCTACACCCCACGCCCCCCGCTAGAGTAGCGAACGTCGAAGTAGACTGAAAGTACTTCACACCTGGGTGTTCATGTTAAAGGTAGGGTGCGGTATTGTCCATGCATTCCAGTGTCCAATTTGCTCGCCTTCTCTTTGCGTTTCATATTCACTTCTCTGTCTTTACCGAAACAAACGCATTACTAGTGCATTACCTTTATACCTTTCAACTGTGTGAGAGAGGAAAGACAGTGTACCCCACACTTGCGTAATGTTTGGCGTATTCGTAACAGGAGAAAAAGAGGACAGTGGTAGTGGGTTAGCTGCCACTACCACTTATCTGCCTTCTGGGTATGAAATTGCAGGCCTAAGACATGGTCGTAATCCAATAAGCGGCCAGTGGACCTTTCAGCAAAATTGGTATGAATCGTCTTGGGTACTTGGAACATAGTCAGAGGAATAAATGTCGAGGAGGAGAGGAGGAGAGGTGATGGAATATATTTAGAAAGGGTAATTGTGATTTGCTCGCTGTAACTGAAACATAAGATGAAAGAAACGGTGAAGATGATTGGCGTGGTTTGAAATGTGTTTGTGTGTGTGCTGGAGTGGAGAGTAGTGAGAAGGTTAGAGAAGGAGTTGCGATTTTGATGAGTGGCATGTTTGATGTAAGTACTAAAATTGTCTAGTGGTGTTAAATTTAAGTTTAAAAAGAGCTCAAGGTAATGTGTGGTTGTAACATATAGGTTCTCGTGAGGGTGATGTTGAGGGAGTGCGACTTTCTGGAATAATCTGGATGACGTTTTAGATGGGGTGAGTAGGAGCCTTCAGATTTGATTTGTGTTGGGCTCCGATCAAAAATGGTTGGATAACAAAAGGGATGGTATACACATGTAAGATTTGGGGTGACGGGAGAAATGAGAATGGGAGGAAGGAGGTTGATTTCTGTGAGGAAATATCCAGTAAGTGTGTAAGTAATATTTCTTCAAACACAAGAGTATTTCATAAGTATTACTAGAGTTGGTGTAAGGAGGTTGTATCGAAATGAAAAAGTATGATTGGATCTTTTGTGTCTTAAAGAAGGAGATTTGTTGAAGTCAATTTGTGATGGAATGTTAAATCAGTGAGTGGGCTAAGGATGGGCTTATCGGATCATTATGTTGTTTTGTGTAAGATTTTATGTAATTTTAAGATGGAGAGGAAAAGAGGTAAGGTAGGAAGTTGGAAGAATTAAGAGTGAGAAGTTAAGTAAACAAGGTAATAAGGAAAAGTATTTAAAAGAGCGCTTGCTAATAAATCAGTTGAATGTGAGATGATGAAACTGAACAAATCTGGCAACATATGAAGGAAAGCCTTTGTTTAGTAGTGCAATGAGAGTATTGGATATGCCTAAGAGTAAGGAAGTAAGCAAATCTCAAGCAGTGAATGGTGGATATGAAGAGGTGATGCAAGCGGTTAAAAGTAAAAAAAGAGGCGTGGTTGAATGTGCTAAAAGAAAATGATGTCTCAAAAGAAAGACGTTTGGAATTATATAAGGAAGAAAAAAGGAAGAGGTAGGACAAAATATGAGATAAACGAATAGTTCTTTGAAAGAAGGACTGACTATGGGGACTTACAAGGGAAAGAAGCTTTCTGGAAGGAAGCGCGAATGTTAAGAATGAGAGTTTGGGGAATCTGCATAGAACAATGAATATGGATGGTGCTTCCGTAACTGACGAAATGGATGTGAGAAGAGTGTGGAGGGAAGGAACACTTCGAAATTCTGCATAACTCTGGCAGTAATGAAGAGGTGATGGTGAATGTATGTGGCTTTGATGGTGCAAGAAGAATAGGTATTTTGGGAATGAGATAATTATTGGGAGGAGGTAATGGCTATGGTGAGAAAGTTGAAGATGGTAAATCTGCAGGCATAGATGTAATTAATTACTGGTGAAATGATCAAGAATGGAGGCGAGATGGTGATTGAATGGATTTTGGAAGTTGTGTAAACAAAGCGTTATTGAGGTATACCGCCCAAGAATCTCGGAACGCAGCACGCAGTCAACTATACCCTTTATAAGGGAAGGGGAAAGAGAACCCACTAAATCGCGGGAATGTTTATTAAGTGTTGTATGGAAGATATATGATGGTATTTTGGTTGAAAAGTACGTCGAGTGACTGGAGGACTGATTGGTGAAGAACAAGGTGCGTTTAGAAGTGGTAGAGGATGTGTGGATCAAATTTTTACATTGAAACGAATAATTGAGAAAATGAGATAAAAGAAGAATAAACTGTATTTAGGTTTTATGGGACTGCAGGATGAGAAAAATTTTCACTGTTTGTGGTAGTGTCGTTAGTGTTGGTAAGTAGGCTTAATGCATTAATCAAAGTATGTATGACGATATTTTTTTGAAGTGTGTGTAAGATATGGGAATAGACTCGGAGAAGTGATTTGGTTAATATTAATCAGCTGGACATGACGGCAGGCATGTGTTATGTCTCCTTGGTTATTTAATTCGTCTATGGATGGGGTTATGAAAGAATTTGAGGTTGGTGTGACAGGGGAGTGTGTTAAAATGATAGAGAATGGAAGAGAGCGGAGGGTGCCCTGTTTATTGTATGGGGATGATTTGGTTTTGTGAGGTGAATCTGAAGAGAGTTTGAGATGATTGGTAGATGGATTTGGCAGGGTATTTAAAAGGAGGGGTTTGAAAAGTAATTGTAGATAAGATAAAGGTTATGATAGTGAGTGAGGAGAGTCTTCGGTGTAAAGTCATGCTAGATGGTGAGCAACTGGAACAAGTATCTGAGTTTAAATATTTAGGATATATGTTGGATGAAAAGATAACGGATGATGCAGAATGTAGTAGGAAAGTTGTGAATGGTAGGAAGGTGGCTGGTGCAATTAAATCCTTGGTGAATTGTGAAGGGACTATGTTCCTTGATGTGCGGCTATGGTTTCTGGCCATGCTAAGGGTCTGTTGTTTACCTGTGTTAATGTATAATAGTGAAACTATGATCTGGAATAATGGGTATAGATCTAAAGTACAAGGTGTTCAGATGGACAATCTTAGGGGGGTGTTAGGTGTGAGAAGAATCGATAAAATGAGGAATGAACGCATAAGGGAGTTGTGTGGTGTGAAGAAGGGTGTAAATTGAGAGAATAAAGAGAGTACATTGAGAAAGTTTGGTCATATGGAAAACATAGATGATAGTCTATTGGTTAAGCGCATATATAGTGGTGAGTGTGCTGGGAATCGACCGGCTGGGAGACGAAAAAAAAGTGGATTAAGTCAGTAAAAGGAATGCTGAAGGAGAGGAATGCGAGTTTGGTCGGAGCGAGCAGAAAGGGGAATAACAGGAGTGAATGGCGGGGTTTTGTGAGAGGGTATGGTTGTGAGCTTTGCCCATGGGATGAGCCCTACATTGACGAGATACCACAGTTAGGGTAAGGAGGGGCTTTTTTTTCGACTT
>JABUQX010033747.1:0-5000 GCA_015478945.1 Trachelipus rathkii
TGCCTCAAGTTCGTCTTGAGACCTGGTCAAATATAGAAGCAGTTTTATAAAAAGTTTTAAACATAAAATCGATTTCAATCCAAATTTGAACCCATTATTATATTATTATTAGTGAATGCCGAATGGAGAAACGTTCCAATTTCCATGGGGTTTAACATACATAACATACATTGCGTACTTATTTCAATACAAGCTATTTGAACAAAAACATATAACATACATATTATTATTACATACATATATAGCATATATATTATTACATGAGTATATATGAAGGAGTATATTTGAATCTTGACATTTGTTTGTAATCTGTTTGTATGTGAAAAGCAAAAACACACACACACACACACACACACACACACACACACAACACCACACACACACACACACACACACATATATATATATATATATATATATATATATATATATATAAACTGTTTTATTTTAAGGTGTGAAATGGAATATTTTAATTATTTAATTTTAGGTAAAATAAGTTGCGGAGTTCAGAATTTAAGATTTTGTTATCCTTTTTCTCCTTATGTATTTGGATGCGTTCGATGTTATTCTGATAAGAAGGGATACAAACCCAGCCTTGTGTACTGTGCTTGAGTGCATATATTCCTTCAAAATTCAGAACAATTGTATATACTTCTTTTGTCCTGCTAATGACACAAATCTTTCATTGGCTTATAATGTATCTTAGTTGAATCACTTTTATGTTTAAACCTCTGCAAGTCATTTTTTAAACACTCTCTCTCTCTTTTCTGCTTGCAAACATAATGCATTGTTGATATTCGTATTTCTTGCTATATTTGTCAAATTACTCGATCGTTTTTACGCTAAGCTGTATCAGTTGTGAAGTGTTACATTTGTGATCATATGTGAAATAAGTGTTCTATTTATTTGTTTCTTATTTAAGTTTTGTGCTAACACCGCAGTGTAGTATTTTGTAATTATTTAAGTGTTTGGTATCTGATATCGTTTTCTTTATGTAAGAAGGAATCTAATGTCTGCTATTTCTCAAGTGCTCTCTTATTTGATTTGATATTTTTGCTTAGGTATTTTATTGTAGATTATATTTATATCTATCTATTATATCTATCTATTTAAAACAATAAATATAAATTTAATTTATTTATTGACATATTTTATTTATTTTTGAATATTTATTTATTGTTTCGTATTTATAAAAGTACCTCTTAATTGAACTTTATATTCTAAATATAAAATTCAACCCTGGAATGCTTGCATGGATCAGCTGATCCGCAAAATACGAAACACATATATAAACAAACATTTTTCATATTTTAGAATTTTAAGATTCTTTTGATTTTAAAAGAAAGCTTGAGATCTAGGAGTAACGCTCTATTAGTTTTCCTTGCTTGTAAATCTTTCGTTCATATTTATTTGGGCTCATGTAAATATATATATATATATATATATATATATATATATATATATATATATATATATATATATATATATATATATATATATATATATATATATATATATATATATATATATATATATATATATATATATACATGTTCGTGAATGCATATTGATTATAAATTAATGCATGCCATAGAGCTTTACCAGTGACTATATTTTTGTGTATATATTCCTATATTGAATATATTAATATATATCCAGAGATATAAATCACTTTAGTTTATTATTTGTCTCAAGGGAGGTACTGTTCAACATATATATTGATATATATTCAAAACCATATGTATATATGACTTTGCATATTGTTTGATATAAACGTTCGTTAATGATTTGTTAAAGCAGTGAATATATTTTCTTATTTTTTTATTAAAACTATTTTATGTTTACATTGGTCTGTTTCCTTGATTCCGCCAAATATTCCACTTATTGACTTTATTTAATATTCAATTAATTGATTAGAATATTTATTGTTTGATGCTGAAGTCAGTTGAGAGATATATGCATAGTATTTTCTTGAGAATCTTTAGTACGCTTTACAACAACAAATATTGTTCACCAGTCTTGGTTTCGGGTACAAAAAGGACCCGTCGTCAATCCTAGCAAACCGGAGATCTCCGTTGATGAACTTGGTAGGTCACTTTATTATAATAGATTAAAGTGTATCAACAGGTCGTGGACTTATCAATTGGAGATTGATGTTTTCTTAGGCGCAGGACGTAAACACACAGTATATTGTATTCAGCATATTGTCTTGGAGGCCTGGCCAATGGAAAGTTAGTAAGTTTGAATTGTTTGTAGACAAGCTTGTTGTTTAATACCCTGACATAGTATAAAATGGTTTGCCTGTCTTCGGGATACTTTAAAACCTGACTGACCAATATTTGTTGTTATTCATAGTACTATTTTGTAGTGTTTTGTTAGTTGTTCTTATTCACGTACGTAAAGTAGTACGGGAGTATTATTTATTTAGCAGTTAATGATCTGCTAATTTATTATGTTCAAGTAATCATGTTATCTCATTGTGTTTTATTGTTCTTATAAAGAACCTACGACACAAGTGATTCCCTCAGATCATTAATCTCAGCCAGGACACGACATCTGCCCCTGGAACACCTGAACTCCACACCAGCAATCACACCTTGTCCCACATTATTACATATTACATATTATTATTACATATTACATTATTACATACATATTATTATTATTACATAGCAGACATACATATATATATATATATATATATATATATATATATATATATCTGAAGGGCAAATGGGAAAGTTTGATGAGGACGTATATTCGAGGGGTCGCTGTCTTCCGTATGAAATCGCCAAAACAATATTCTCCCGAACGATTTCAAAATTTTTCTTATCCCATATTGAAGTTCATATATATATATATATATATATATATATGAAAGAGTATATATATATATATATATACATATATATATAGAGAAAGAAAGAGAAAGAGAAAGAGAAAGATATATCACACACACACAAATATACATATACATATTACACACATACAGTTACATACATAACATACATATACATACAGCATACATATTACACAATTATTTAAAGATTATTAAAAAGAGAAAGAGTATATATATATGAGCATATACATATACATATATATATATGAAAGAGCATATATATATATGAGCATATATTTATATATATATATATATATATATATATATATATATATATATATATATATAGAAATATATATATATATATATATATATAGAGAGAGTATATAATGGTGTTTGAAAGAGAGTGAAATGGGAAATCCCAGAAAGAAAGGGTGTTGATTCAAAGATTGAAAAGATGGCTTCACAAGAAGAACTTTTTGCTAGATGCAAAGAGTTTGGTCTATCTTGTCAAGAGGCATTAAATTATTTGAGGGAGGAGCGTGAGAAAGAAAGAGAAATTGTAGCAGAAGAAAAGAGATTGGCTAGAGAAGCCGAAATAGAAGAAAAGATTGGCTAGAGAAGCCGAATTAGAAGAAAAGAGAATTGGCAGAGAGGCAGAAATGGAATTACAAAAGTTCCAAATGGAAAAGAAGTTAGAGCAGCAGAAGATCAATGCTGCACTGGAAGAGAAAAAGCTTAAAATGAAAGCGGACGAGCGCGAACGTCAGGCTAACTGGAAGCCGACAAAATTGCGAAAGAATCTGAAGAAAGGATTTTAAAGATGAAGCTAGAAGCAGAGGATCGCCAATGGCAATATGAAGCCACTTTAGCAGCGCCTCAAAGCTCCTCGAATGCAAATAATACCTCACATGCAATCCGATATCCGAAGTTAAAGGTGCCCAATTTCGATGAGAAACTCAACGATATAGAACAGTAATCTGGTTGATGTTCAAAAAGCAGCAGCAGCAAATGATGTGCCAAAGAAAAACAAACTCATGTTACTAGGTAACTTTCCTCAACTGGGAAAGCGATAGAGTTTCACTAAACGCCAAGGTCGAGAATTAAAAAAAATTACGAAGCATTTTAGAGAAGCCCTATGTGATCGATACAACTTAATCGAAAGCGGATATTGTTTCGAGAAATAAAAATTTTTATGGCCTGAAGAAAGAGTATAGTCCCCCAGCGTGAATTAAAGCAGAAATGTGGGGAAGCTTCTTCGAAAATGGTTACTCGGTGCCGTGTAAAACTGTCCTCTTGATGAGATGATCGATTTTTTTCAATCGATAAGTATTTAACTACAGTGCCAAGGAAGCTTGCCTACAATTTGTTGATAGAAAGGAAAGAGAAGGATATCAATAAGCATTGTAAATAGTTCCAATAACCACATTGAAGCAACATCAAATAAAACTTACGTCAGGTCACACACCAAGTCAGAATCAAAGTAACACGAAAAACAACAATAACAGCATATTTTAAATCGAGAACTTAGTACAAAATGTTATCATAGACCGATAACAAGCAAGAATACCAATCAACACATGAAAAGAACAATGAAAATGCAGCAAAAAATAGTAATGGGGTTAATGAACGACAAGAAAAACGTCGTAGTAGCAGCTAGTCTAGAACTGTACTCGTCTGTTACAGGTTTCAAAGGAAAAGGCACTTAGCCCGTGATTGTCAGATGCTCGTCCTAATTTAACAGTAGTGGCAAGAGTTTAATAACTCTGAAATAGGCAAAAGGGAAGAGCGGCGAAGACGCATGGCAGCGTCCCGTGGTTTCAGAATTGAAAATGAAGTCCTGAAGTCTTCAGGTGAAGAACCGTCTATTTTTGAAGATACAGTAGTTGTGGGCGGATTTGATCGCTATTCGCACAACTTGCCTATAACAATATGGTAGGTTCAATGGTTATCACGTCCAACTATTTAAGGGATACAGGTTGTAAATTTTGGTGGTCGTAGCGACAGAAGTCCTGTACCTGAAAAGTGGCCTACGACAGGCACACATCCCAACCATGAGAACTTTTAGACAGCACGACACGGAAGTTCCACTTCCGGCGAAGTGTTGAGATCAACACTCGCCGTATTTCGTGGTAGAAGACCGCATCAGTGCTGCTAGAGG
>JABUQX010033748.1:0-25000 GCA_015478945.1 Trachelipus rathkii
TCTATATATACTTCATGACTGAGCGCCTCCTACTTTCAATACATCTTATTTCTCTCGAGATTCTCTTATATTCTATATCTTTATACCGCACGCAAGCCCATACCTCGTTTCAAACAACCCTCTCTCCATAGGCTCCTTTTTCTCTTATAAAAATACCCTCCCAGTGCTGCTCAGATCTTCAGTTACTTACACCTTTAAGTGCGCGGGCTACAATGCTGTAGAGCATAGATCTCAGTACAGGCCCTCCAGCTTGAAGACTAATGATCGTACAAACATTGGGGCACCTTCTTGGACGCACAAGAACCCCTCATCCCCTTCTCTACCGAACACTCTTCAATCCCGCAACACACATCTTCAGTTCTAATCATCCGTCTCGTTTCCTGATTTTTTAAGATGACTTTGTTCATCTCCCCAATGACAGACCGGAAAAATAATCCTCAACCGGAATTCTATTTACATTAAACAATTAAATCCCTCTTTGAATACTTCTCTCACTTCTCTCTTATCCACTCCCTTACTCATCTCCTAAACAATGTTAAATTTACTCCTCCTTTCCCCCTTCTTTCCCTCCTCCTCTTCTCCTCTTCTCCCTATTTTTAATCTTCCCCTTTATATATATATATATATATATATATATATCATAATGATATATACATAATATATAATATGATATATATAAGTATATATATATATATATATATATATTATATATATATATATAATAATAATATAATTTAATATTGTGTGTGTGGTGTGTGGTCGTGGTGTGTATACACTATTATCTTTCTAATTGTTTAATATAGTAACGTGGTGAGTGAGGTGTATGTATACTGTAATGTCTGTCACTCAACTCAATTTCTAAAGCGTCGCCAATATCCATAAGTCTTTTTTTCTACTTGAGAACTTCACTTTGTTGTCTCTTCAAATGCCTCTTTTCCTTTAGTTTATCATATGTTTTTTCATCTTAAACCGTATAAGGTATGGTGTGGTTGATCTGTCGTGTTAACCACTTTGCATACAATTTGTATTTATTCTAGTCGTATAATATCTATTAATTTGTTTTCTTACCGTTGCTCTTTAGAAATGTGATAATAGTTGTGACTGATTTTTTTTTAACCTGGTAATATTAACAGTTTTTATTCTCGCTCTGGCTGTTAACCTGAGTTTAAGGCGGTAAAGATAACTTTGAAATCCTAATTTTAATTTGTTAATTTTTTAAAAATTTTTAATTTTCAAATTTATATTTTTTATTTTCAAACGCCTTTAAAATTTTTTTAACTTATTGGAGATTCTGTATTTTAACCTTTAATGTGTAGACTTTGATTGGTACTCCGACCCTACATATATATGTATATACTGTTTTTCTAGATACCTGATGGTGTTAATTTATAGTAATTAACTTCGAAACGTTGTCTTTGGTGGATAAAGAAAGTTAACATCTATGTCTTTGGTATCCATGTCGCTTAGCCATCTTTAATTCCATTTATAGTTAGTATATCTATATAATATATATATATATATTTTATACGTTATACTATTATATATATTATTTTTATAATATATCTTTACTATATTATTTTATTTTACTTTATGTTTATTTATTTATTAATTTTATTTATCTTATTATGTAGATATATATAGTATATGATATATATATAGTAGTATATTATTCTCATATATTATAATATATATTTAAATATTTAAAGAAAGTATTTATAAAAAAATTAATTCTTTGGCCTGGATGCGGCATGCAAATCTTATAAACTTTTGGTTACAAGGTATTAGTTGTTTCTAATCTCTGTACTAGTATGTTTTATAATGAAATTAATCAACATAGTATCACAGTTTTCTAAAACGTTTATAAGTAGTTATTTTGGTTTCGCCGTGCCATAAAGGCTTTTTAATATATATATATTATATATATATATATCAATCATATATATAATATATATACCTATATATAATTCGAGGTTAGTATTTATATACTATATATATATATATATATTATAATAATATTTTTATATATATATATATATATATATATATTATATAATTATATATATATATATATATATATACAATATATATATATATATATATATATATATCTATATATATATATATAGTATATATACTATATATTTATATAATATAATATATATATATATATATATATATTTAGTAGTATATTTATTATATTAATATATTGGAGTGATAATATATTTAGTATATTATATATATATATATAATAGTATATATATATATATACTATAGTATATATAATATATATTGGGATCAATTGCAAATTTTTCTACGAACAAAATTAACAGGCGAAGGTGTATTTTTCAAATGTAAGAATATTAAAGGGAAAAACTTTATGAAACAGAAAAAGATAAACTTTCTTTGTAAATGGTGATTTTTCGAATAATAGTTTAATAATTTACGTTAACAAAAAAGTAAGAAAGAAATAGATAATATATTTTTTTTTTGACTTCACCCTTAAGCTTATGAATGAAGTAAGCTTACGCAAATTTATTTCAGTTTGAATTTGATGTTCTACGTAAACGTATGTAGTTACAAGTGTGAAGCTCAGAATCAATAACATTCCTGTTTTTTTTTTTTTAGGTTAACTTTAGAGTTGCACATCACGTTTGCCCCTTCTCTCCTCTATCTATCTATGCAAGACCGCCCCGCAGGACTACGCGGCTTCCGCAAACGTGGTGGCCTAAAAATTAATTTAAATTTTCTTCTTGTTTCGTAATACAAACAAAGTGAATATAAAGTGGCAAACGGTTAGCTTAGGTAAGCCTTAAAATTTTCCCCCTTTATTATATGAAATTTTTTACCACTGCCTGTCAATCGTGCCTAAAAATCCCTCTCACCCTTAAAAACTGTATTTCGTAGAAATTTGCATGACCTATCCTATATATACGAGTATATATATATATATATATATATCTAAAACTATAGTACATAATAATAATATTAGATATATATATATATAATATATATATATATATAGTATGATAGATAGTATATATATAATAATATATAAATATATAATATATATATAATAGTCTATAAATATATGTATAATATATATATATATATATACGATATATTAAATAGTAATAATATTAATATATATATATTAGTATATACTATATATTTATACTATATAGAACTCACCCATATATATATAATATAATCTATATAACTATTAGTATATATATATTAGTATATACTATAATAGTATATTATATATATGTATATTATATAATATGTACACTGAATAACAATGAAATGAAAATAACAATGAAAAAATACCTTTTCTTAATATTATTACAAAACAAAAATATCATTTTTACAGCTCATTGTAAAAATCAGCTCTTATAAGTAAATATCTTTCATTAAACATATCATTATTTCTTACCAATTAAGGAAATAATAATAATTATTTATTTGCTGCGGAATACAATTCTATTAACGATAATGATATTATTTTGAATATTATATAATAATAAATGGACGAGTATGTTTTAGTTATTATTAAGAGTGTATATATATTTATTAGTATGTGTAATATTATTATATATTATTAATTATTACTTATCTATTATTTAATTATTATTGATTATTATTTATATATTATTAATTATTGGTATTATTATTTTATTATTATTATTATTATTATTTATCTCATTATTATATTATTAAATTATGCTAATATTTTTATATTGTTATTATTATTATCTATATTATTATTATTATTATTATTATTATTATTATTATTATTATTATTATTATTATTATTATTATTATTATTATTATTATTATTATTATTATTATTATTATTATTATTATTATATTATATTATTATATTATTATTATTATTATTATTAGGATAAATAAAAAAAATCACTTTATAAACACAACGTGTGGAACTGCCGAAAGAATGAGAGAGAGAGAGAGAGAGAGAAGAGAGAGCGAGAGAGAGAGAGAGAGGAGAGAGAGAGGAGAGAGAAGAGAGAGAGAGAGAGGAGAGAGAGAGAGAAGAGAGAGGAGAGAGAGACGAGAGAGAGAGCAGAGAGAGAGAGAGAGGGAAGATATAATAAAATTGAATTGTAAATTAATATGAATATTAATTAAATTATAAAGGGATTTATATATAAATATAATATATATAATATCGATATATATATTATAACTATATCAATAACTTATATTATTATACTAATAGCCTGCTTATATAATATTAATGAGTATATAGAGTATTATTATATTATAGATTTATATATATATATATAATATATATATACTAATAATTATATCATTATATACCACTTACTTATGTACTATGAAAGGTATAATCGATATTTACATACCTATATATAGTCATATATGATATTACTCTTTTATATAGATAAATTGATATAAATATATGACTATATATATATATATATCTCATTTTATTAGGATATATATATTATATAAAATGATATAGTTAGTATAATATATATACTAGTACTACATAAGTAGCATAGTATATAATATAACTTAATAATATATAATATTAATATATATATAATATATATATAATTATATTATATAATTAGTATATCAAGGAACAATATATGAATATATATTAAATTGTTATATTAATAGATTATATTAATATAAATATATATATATATATATATATTTAAATTTATAATATGATATGAAATACTATTGATATTAGGTATATATATATATATAATACAATTTGTGTGTGTGATATTTGTTGGTTTGTGGGCGATATATTATTTGTTTTGTGAGCTGTGCATGTGGGGCTGAAGTGTGTCGCAAAATGAATGAACAATACATTAAATAATCTAATGCCTTGAAGAGCAAGGTAACATTCTCTTTTAAAATGAATTTTAACATCCTGTGACTATATACGATCGACTATTGAAGATAGGAAGAAAAAGAGGTCCTCATTGTAAGTGGAAAGATTTCGTCACTTCGTATTTTCTCTCGTCTTCCATCTCTCTCTCTCCTCTCTCAGGTCGTCTCTCCTCGTCTCTCTCTCTCTCTTGCTCTTCTTCTCTCTGCTTTCTCTGCTCGTTGGTTCGTCTCTCCTCTTCCTCTTCAATGAGAGAAATAACCCTTTAACTTAAATAAAAATGTAAAAACTCTTCGAGAGAGGAAGGCATGTTCAGGTGAATTTGAAGACAGAACAGTCAGAGAAGAATATATATATAATATACGCATATATATAATATATACTATATATAGCTATAATATATATATAATATTATATATATAGTAGAGTTATATCATATATATATATATATACGTATATATATATATATATAGCTATATAGATATATATGGTACTAATATATACCAGTAGTATGTAGAATGTCTAAGAGGAGGTATATATTATAGCGAGTATAATATATATATAATCATAGTATATAGTATTATAGTATATAAGTATATAATATAGATAAAGATAAGTAGTATATATATTATTGCTATATTATAATATGTATATATGTATACTATACTATAGATATATATTATACATATATATATATATAATTAATATAATATATATATAGTACTAATCTGAGAATTGTGAAAGTGATATATATATAATAATATATAATATATAATATATATACATATTATATATATTATATATATAATATATAACTCTTTATATATATATATATAGTATAGTATATATATATAATATATATCATATATTATATATATATATATATTAATATATAATATATATACGTATATAATATACTATATATATATAGTATATATCTTATATATACATATATATTATATAATATATATATAATAATAATTATAATATGTATATATATGATATATTAGTATATATATATACTATAACTATATATATATCATATATTATATATATAGTATATATATAGTAGATACGTATATATCAATTATTATGATATCATGATATATATATATATAGTATATATATATAATATATAGTAGTATATATTATATATATATAAGTAAATATTAACTAGTGTATATATACTAATATATATAGTATATATATATATATATATATACATATATAATGCTTAGTAGTTAGTGATGTCACAGAGGAATATGTTTAATATTCAATTGCATCAAATGACTGACTTTTTGCAATCTATCTACTCTTTCATTCTGCATTTTATTTTCTAGGTACTGTTGATAACTCGTTAGACACACAGAACTTTCATCTTTTCTTAAACTATTATTAGTTATTTTTTCTCGTATGTTTTTCTGGAGAATTTTGTTTCAGAATGCAAAACAACATAAACAAGATATCCTTAGAATGTTCACGGAATTGTGTGAAAATCAATTCAGAACTTGGGTCAGCAGTGTTATGTATAGTAGTATATAGTAGGTATCTGAATATAGGTATATATAAGTAATATATATATATTATATATGGTATATATATATTACTAAGTAATATATATATAGATACGTAGGGTTATAGTTATATACGTATGATACCTATATATAATAATGACCAATATAGTAGTGCTATTAGTATAAATATAGTTATTAGTAATAGTTGAGTATATTAAGTATTATTTTATGTAATAGTATATGCCTACCTTACTTTCCTAGCCTAGCTTTATTTTTTTTATTATCAAATCTTTTCGTTTCTCATTATCCTCTTTGCTATATGAGGATAAAGCCATCGAATGTGACTGCAGATTTGTCAAGAGCAATTCTTTTTCTTGTAACCTAATGATTATTAATTAGTATAGTCTTTGTAGTATTTTACCCAACAAACACTAGGAGAACACTTTCATTGAATTTACCACCACTTTCAAAAAGTTATGTATACGAAAATTCATGTAACACTCTGAAAACGGGATAGTTTTTCATCATATATAATATATTATATATATATATATCTACATATATAGTAATATATATATTATATATATATAATATATTTTTATATAATAATATATATATATTACTATTCATTAGTGAATCTATATATATCAAAGAGCTAAAAGTTTTGAATGATCAGTTTTTTGTTTGCGGAGTAAATGGAGAAAAGTGGAACTCCGGGAAAGATATCGTTGCTCTCACCAATCAAATAAATGAAAGATAGAACGTTATCGATACAAGGATTGCAAAAGGCAAGAAAACTTTATTAGAATGGATCTTTTAGAAAAATTTTGCTTGAAGAAAAGGGAGTTGGAAAAAAAATAAAAAACAAAAAGAGATGAAACGAACAGCAACAAACAACAGCAGCAAAGGAAAGAATTTTAGCCTTAGAGAAATTGTTTCTTTCATCTTTTTTATTTATTTTATTTTTCATCTCATTAAAATTAATTTTTTTTCTAATTAATTTATGTTGTTTTTTAATTAGTTTTTCAAATATACTTCTCGTCGTTAACGTAGTTTCTGGCACACATCACCATACAAGCGCATTTTCAGGACAACATAAACACACATACATGCACACTCTTCACAGGATATATGACCACACACACTGCCACGAACCACACCTAACACCACACGACACACACATATATATATTACCTATATATACTATATATATAGTATATATATATATATATTATATATATATATTATAGTATATTAATAATATATTATATAATTACTATAAAATAGCATTAAGCATTATGTCTATTTGATAGATTTTGGAAGATTTGTGTAAAAAGAGGGGGGGTTTGAAAAGTAAATATAGATATGAGAGTAAAGTTATAGCTAGTAGAAGTGGGAGTTCACTCAACGTGGTGTGAAGTCATATTCGAGATGGTTGAGCAAACTGGGAACAAGTATCCTAAGTTAATATTTAGGATATTAGTATGTGGATGAAAAAAGGAAACGGATGATGTAGATGTAGAGGGAAAAAAAGTTGTCGAATGGTGGAAGGGTGGGCTTAGAGTGTAATTAAATCCTTGTGGATATGAAAGGACTAAGGTCTTGAGTGCGTTAGGGGTTTTGGCATGAGGGTATTTTGTTACCCGTGTTAATGTATAGTAGTGCAACTAATGTGTATTGGAATAAGAGGTATAGATCTAAGGTACAAGTGTTCAGAGATGGTCAATCTTAGAGGCGTGTTAAGGTGTGAGGAAAAATTGATAAAATGAGGAAATAGGAACGCATTTGGGAGTTGTGCGGTGGTGGAAGTAAAGGCGTAAGTAAGCGAATAAGCGAGAGTACTGTTACATTGAGATGATTTGGTCCTGTGGAAAGGATATGGTATGATAGTCCGGTTGTTTAAGCGGATGCATAGTGGCAGTGTGCTGGAAAAATCGACTGCTGGAGACCGCAGAAAACAGGACTGAAAGTCAAGTAAAGGAATGCATGTAATGAGAAGGAATGGTGAGTTTAGCAGAGGCGAGACAGAAAGGTGCATATAGATTTATAAGAGTTTTTGTGAGGAGGTATGGTTGTGGCGTTGCACAGGATTGAGCCACTACCATTGAAAAAATTACCTAGTGATGGGTAACCGATATCGCGGTCATACAGGCGTGGATAATCACCACGGGTGGATTGTTTCTGACTACGACAAGTTCTCAACCTTGGGGGTTAGAGAGCGGGGACAGGTAAGTGGGGCTTTCTTCTGCTTGAGTCATGTGGTCCTTCCTACTACATTCTACTACTTATTGCTGTTACTGTGATGCTACGCCACCTCACGCCCTGGAACTCATTGCGGGATGAGAAGGAAGAGTGATAATATTCATATATATATAGTACTAGATATATTACTATATAATTAATAGTATATATATTAGTATATATATTATATTTAGTATATATATATAATATATAGTATACACTTTAATACCTACTGACACCACTATAACTATATATCGTATATAGTAGTAAATAATATAATGTATATTATATATAATATAATATATATTTATTATATAGATCTATATATATATGGATATAGTATAGTATATATATAATAAGTAATAATTTTATAATATTGGTATATTAATATATTATCATATCTAATATACCTATAACAGAGTATTTGATAAATTGGGCCCGGTTTCTAACACGGGTTTACCACATTTCAATAGTTGTCCTTTCAAGATTGTGTGCTCATCTTCAAGTTGTAATGGTCGCAGTGATGATTGGTATCCTAAGGACGAACTAAAACCCTGTTCTGCGTTCAAGTAATCGGCTATATATATAAGCTAAGTGTCAAACGTCTATGTATACTCTATAGACTATAAAATACATGACGACATTATATTTCACTTACATTTATGAATTATTATTATTCCCATTTCAGGTTAGGTATTGATAAAAAGCTTTGAGCTAATTATTGCAAACTTTACAAACTTTTGCATAATTTATAGTAATGGTGTTATTATATTCTACTACTTTATATACATTCTTGATTTGATTTGGCTTCTGAAAAGATCCCTTCAATCAATACGGAATGTGGAACCTTCTATTATATTATTATTTTTGCAATAACAGCCTATTTAATATTTTACGCCCTATTGTTATAACTACGTTTTTCGTAGGGATCGGATCTGTGATCTAATTTCGGATCGAACTTTTTATCAATTCATGGCAGTATTACTTATCGGTTGCTCGTGCCCTGTTCGCGTGACCATTTCAGCCGGAGTAATTAGGCTAAAGATTTCGTTCTTATTCCTATATTGTCGGATTCCTTTAATCTGCTGTCGTGTTTGCAACCCGGGTACTAGTTTCCATCTATCGGTTCACCGTGCCATCGTCAACCAGGGCGGCTGTATCGTATAATCTTCCGTAACAGACGGAGGATTGAGGATCTATAATTAACTTAACTTACGTTTTACTATTAAACAACTGTAGTTTATTTTTATTTATTATTATTTATTATTTATTATTATTATTATTATTATTATTATTATTATTATTATTATTATTATTATTATTATTATTATTATTATTATTATTATTATTATTATTATTATTTTATTATTATTACATAGAAGCAATGGGATAATTCCATCTGATCCACAAGTCTTACTTTCCAAATATTTAAAGAGTGCCACTGTTTTCTCTGCTCACCATTATTATATTTAACATTTACCTTTCATTTTAACTATTCGAAAGAAAAAATAAGAATAATGTGTAAAGCAGTGAATTTGAACTCATTTCCATGCATACCAGAGAGGAATCATTTACGGAGCATCTTATGGTGACGACACATTTGATTTTATTAACTATAAAATTTATATCAAAAGCCGTTGATCAATTTCACTAGTGAATATATAGCTTTCAAAATTGTTTAAACTGAAAAACCTAAAGACTTTGATGAAAACAGTAAAAAAAAGAAAAAAAGTTCACAATCAACTGCATAGAACAAGAAAATATTGCACCAGTGGAGGCCATTTAATAAAATATCATAAATAATATTAGAAAAAAAGGCCTGAGAATCCTGCCTTGAGGAACTCCCTATTCCGTTTCTACTGCCTTTGATGTAGTTTGAATTAGTTGTACATATATTTTCCTACTTTGTAATTCAATTTAAATTTCAGTTCCTTTCTAGAATAAGTTATCTCATCCTAGATTATTTATTTAATTATTAATTTTCTTTTTAGTTAAATTTTTTTATATATACTTCCTAAATTCAAGTTTCTCTTTTTGATTTAAAAATATATTATTATTATTATTATTATTATTATTATTATTATTATTATTATTATTATTATTATTATTATTATTATTATTATTATTATTATTATTATTATTATTATTATTATTATTATTATTATTATTATAAATTGAAAATCGAATGAATAATTTATTATATTTTTTGTTACAAAAGGATTTGCAATAAATTTATTTGAACTCGATCTCGGGTTTGGATTCGTCATAAAATCTGGACTCGGACTTGGCCCTAAAAAGCTGATCCGGCACATCATTATATAGTACTATATACGGTAAATATAAGATATATATACTATATATAGTCTCTATATGATTCTAATATTATACTATATATATGATAATATATTTATATTTACTCTCCATATAATATAATAATAATATCGTTATATATTATATTAGTATATATATATATATATATATTCAATATTATATATATAGTATAGTAATATACTATATATATATAAGGCTGAATCGTGGGATGTATACTATCACTCTGATAAAATAGCATATAATATAATATGAATATTATTAACTATATGCTAATATATATATACAGTACATATATATAATATATATATAGTATATATTATAATATAATATTATATATAGTATAGTATATAATATTATATATATATATATAATATATAATATAATTATATATATACACTATTGTCTTAGTGACTAAGTTGACTTCTCCCTTCTTCTTAAATCGGTTCGAGGTTCAGAGGTTCGCCCTTTTGATACTGCATCATTTCTACTGCTACTATGTATACAAGCTTGATTTTGAGATACTCACCTCACAACTCGTTATGCTGAAACGGGATAACAAACAACTATTCGTTTTGTAAGAGATTATTAATGTAATTGAATTACCTAATCAGTTCACTGCGGTAGATGTATACTACCTCAAACTCCAGCTATCCCTCAGCACTAAAAGCTCCATTCATTTAATATAAGATCGCTAAACATACATGTTAGCTACTTGCAAAAAGTGTACATCGTCACTTTTCTAGACATACCAAAAAATCTCGTAATTCTCTCTCTAGATGCTCCAAGAGGAGATTATGAAATCACGGTCACGTGGTTAGAAGTATATGCGAAAAATTGCGTTGAGTCAGAAGCAGGGCTGTGATAATTAAGCCTAAATATAATTCTGTCGCAATTTTATCTACTTGTTATGGAAAAGCATAATTTTCATCCTTCTGCCAATGGATACCTGACCTGACCTGAACGCTAGGTAAGGTAATGGAATCTCGATTCAAACTGAGAGAAAGAGGTTCGTCCTGGCGACAATTGATATATATAAATATACTAATATATATATATATATATATATATATATATAGTATATATATATTTATATATTTATTATATATATATATATATATATATAATATATATATATATATATATATATATATATCCTTGCAAGTTAACTCCTGCAGCTGTTCTATCTCATTTGTCCACCTTTTATATGATCGTTTCCTTTGACATTTAGGATTTATTTTAGACCATTTTAATTTATATCATTATTTCTTGTAACAATGTCACATTGCTATCACAATTTCTCTAGTTTGACTTTACCTATTGTATCTGCTAACTTTGCTTGCTTTCTTATCCAGTCGTTCTTTTTCCTGTTCCTACTTGTTATTCCTAACGTAAATTCATATTTCTCTTTGTTGTTCTCAGCACACAGCGCTTAAGAGTATTTCTCTCTGGAACTTGGAAATTTACCACAGAGGCTCATATTAAATATGGCCATAATGCTCCGAGGTATTTTCATTCTTCTCTGAATTTCATTTGTATTTGTGCGATGATATATGTTGTCCAAGGTATGTCTATTCCTCAACTTGTTCTAAGATGGATTTGTCAAATATGATTTGTTGGGGAACTATGTACCTATTGAACAATACTTTGGTTTTGTTTTAAATTCATTTTTAATCCTACTGTTCTTCTAACTCTGTCTGACTTCAATAACCACTCTTATGGGATTCCAAAGTTCTGATGTGAGCAACTATATCATCACCAAATCGTACGTTGTTCTGGCACCTTTCATTTGAGTTATATCCACATCTTCTCACTCTAGTGTCCTGAATATTTTTTTTCATACTGAGAAAAAATAATTGTAATTGAATTTTATGTTTCTTTTTAACTCTTATCTTAATTTGAACTTTTATTACTTTCTTTAAATAATTTGACTGTTAATGTAACAATATCAAATATGTATTTTAAAGTCTCTGTATAGTGTTTAGTCATACAATGACTATTCAAAGCGCTTAAAACACAGCGAGTTCTCTCACAGATTTAAATGCCTTTTTTATAAATAACAAAAGTCATGCAAAAAAGACTTTCACATTCATTATTACATCGTTTCATCATATGTTGAAGAACTTCTTCAATGTCAGTAGTTGCAACTTGAATTACTCATACTTTTCAATCTCACCTCTTGATGCAGGTGTTTAGTGTCAAGTTATTATATATATATATATATATAATATATATTTAATAAATATAATATAGATATATATATATAGTATAT
The DNA here is from genome assembly GCA_015478945.1 of Trachelipus rathkii. Lineage (NCBI taxonomy): Eukaryota > Metazoa > Arthropoda > Malacostraca > Isopoda > Trachelipodidae > Trachelipus > Trachelipus rathkii. The sequence goes on from JABUQX010033748.1 coordinate 13,241, forward strand.
ATATATATAATATAGTAGTATATATATACTAATATTATTAGTATAATATAGTATATATTTATATATAGTTAATATTATAGCAGTATATATATATATAAGATAATATACTTAATATATATCTATAGAGCTCACTATTTATAAGTGGTTTAAGCCAGGAACGAAAATCAATAATATTAAAATCTATCGTTAATTTAATAATTTATAGGGAACATACCTTAAACTTAAGCTTACTATATCTAACCTAACCTAAACCTAACTAACCTAAGTTAACACTAACCTAGCCAACTTTAACCTAAATTAACTTAACCTAATATTAACGGAGTCAACCACTTTTAATGTCCTATATATATATATATATATATATATATATATATATATATATATTATATATATATATACTATATATAATATATATATATATATTAGTATATATATTAAATTATATATAATAATATCGATATATAGGGTGTGATCTGTAGGCGTTTTATATTCAGCAGGAAAGAAAATTAAAGTATAAAACTCATTTTCATTATATAACTGTATGAGGCTATAAAACACCTTTTTTTCTTTTCTTATTTTTATACGCTAATAAACGATTTTTTAAATTTATTTTATTCCTCATATCCGGAGAACATTTTAGTTTCTCTTTAGTAATAATCAAATAATTTAAAAAAATAATAATAATATTAATATTCTATAATGATGATAATAATAATAATCCTAATAATAATAATAATAATAATATAATAATAATAATAATAAAATTAATTGAAAATAATAATAATAATAAATAATAATAATAATGAATAAATAATAAATAATAATAAATAATAATACAAAATACAATAGAATTATTAACTATTATTATTTTTATTGATCTTATTATTATTAATTATTATTATTATTATTGATTAATTATTATTATTATGTATTATTATTAAGTCAATATAATATTATTAAATTTTATTTTAAATACTAGTAACATTTATAAATCTATTATTATTAATTATTATTATTATTATTATTATTATTATTATTATTATTATTATTATTATTATTATTATTATTTTATTTTTCATCATTATTATTATTATTATATATCATTATTAATTATTATTAATTCACAATTCAAACTTTTCGTAAAAGTTTCTGCAACCTCTAAAAATATATATAATAGATATTATATAGGAATATATATATATATATACTATATTATATATAGTATTTATATAGTATATATATAATAATATATATATATATATATATATAATATATATAGTATATTATATATAAATATATATATACTATATATACGATTCATTGGTGTCTTTTTTTCTTCTTATTTATTTTCTAATTTTTGGTATACTTTCCCTCAAAATGCAAAAAGTTTCCTCTTCGAACTCAAAATTTATCCAACTTTATGACCACTCTGACTATTCTGCCTCACTCTTCTGCCTGTGTTGAGAGAATTTTTCGATCCCAGCAAATAATTAATGATTGGTATCACCCAGAGAGTTTAAGAAGTCAATAAAATTATTGTTATTAATTATTATTTTATTATTATTATTATTAATACTTATTAATTATTTATATTATTATTGTTATTATTATTATTATTAATAATTTATGTCATTATTATTATATTATATTATTATATATTATTATTATTACTGATTATGTATTAATTATTATTATTATTATTATTATCTACATATAATATCTATTATTATTATTATTATTATTATTATTTAATTATTATTATTATTTATTATTATTATTATTATTAATTATTATTTATTATCTATTATTATTATTATTATTATTATTATTAATTATTATTATTATTAATTATTATTATTATTATTATTATTATTATTATTATTATTAGTTATTATTATTATTATTATTAATTATTATATAATTATTATATTATATTATTATTATTATTATTACATTATTATTAATTATTATTATTATTATTATTAATTATTATTATTATTATTATTGACATAGCATTATTATTAATTATTAATTATGATTATTATTATTGCTAAAATCTGAATAACAAAAAAAAAAAAATACGCTGACTCCAACCTAAAAAAATCCGACCATCAGAATAAGTATCACATAAAATACAATACTTTATAGGTGACAGCAACTAAGTAAAACTTTGTTAAGTGACAGGAGTCTCTATAGACACTAGGAAATAGAAAAAAGACCGCAAGGCAAACACTACGGAGGCCGAAGGGATGTAAGAAGAAGGAAATGAGAAAGGATCATAGTGAAGATTTGGCAAGTGAATTGTTACAGGTATGGAAAGATTTCGTTCTTTACACACAATAGCTCCCATAGACCCTGCTCCTTTCCCTTTTGAATAGATCCGATTTACGGAAAAGAGATAATAATGAATTTTAAGAGGAAGGGAGAAAGCCATTCAAATGCGAGAATTCTGGAGCAGAGGGGACTGGCAGCAAAGTCATGCGGTGCACAAAGGCAATGGGAGGATCTATCGATAATCGATGCAGAGAGAAAGAGAGAGAAGAGAGAGAGAGAGAGAGAGAGAGAGAGAGAAGAGAGAGAGAGGAGAGAGAGAGAGAGAGAGGAGAGTAAAGAGAGACGAGAGAAGAGGACCTTCGGACTAAAAATGGAGAGTTAAAAAAGTAAGAGAGAGAGAACAGAAAAGACGAGCTTTGTACAGAAAGCTCAAATACCAAATTTATGTGTACAATCAGTTTTCATTCAAATTATTTATTTAATTATTAAATTTTCTTTGTTAAAACTTATTTTATAATTTAATCTTCCACTAAATCAAGTAACCTAAGTGGATTAATTCATAGTTATTCATTATTATTATTATTTATTTTTAAAGTTATTATCTGATTGAATTAGTTATTGATTATTTATTATGATTATTTGATTATTATTATTATTATTATTATTATTATTATTATTATTATTATTATTTATTATTATGTATTATTATTGATTATTATTATTGTTTGTTATTTATTATTATTATTATTAATTAATATTATTATTATTATTATTATTATTGATTTTATTATTATTAATTATTATTATTATTATTATTAATTATATTATTAATTGTATTATTATTTATTATTTTATTATTATATTATTATCTTCTAATATTAGATTCACAGTAATTTCATTTATTTTCTTATTTGTTTTTAACCTCACAACTCATCGAGCAGTGGACTTTTCAGGAGTGAAGCAGCAAAAAAATTTCAGTAGAAACTCACCCAAACATCGACCCTGTTACACAATCAATTCAGGTGACAGTAGAATCCGGCGCACGACATTAAAAGTGGAGAAGATTAAAGGTCAGGCGGAAGGAAAAACAGGTGCATGTGTTAAGGAGTTATCCAAACGAAGAGGTAGCGATGGTAAAATAACGAAATGTACCACTCGAGCCAGGTGTCTGGGAGTTACCAAACCACCACCCACCAGGCAGAATATCTGGTTGTGAAAAACAGAGGAGCGACACTTGTGCTAAAAGCCTCCAAGAACGCGTGGTAGGACTTAGATGAGAACGAACAAATTTCCTCGGTCAGCGTCGAGGAGAACTAATTCTATCATAGCTATAGGAAGAGAGACACCTCCAACGCCACTAATTGGGATAAAATATTTCTAGAGTGAGACAACTCAGAAGACTTGGAAATTATTATTCAGAACTACACCCTAGGTACAATGAAATGTTCCATCAAAACATCAAGAGAACTTAAAATATTGGTAAGGTAATAGTAATGACTTTAGTCCTGAAATTACAAATTCCAAGAGGTTATAATCCGTTAAAGTTAGGCTCGATCAAAGCACATCTATATAATGCCATTTTTCATATGGTAAGGTAGAATATAAAAATATGATATTAATATTTTAGACATGTATTTGTTTTATTTAGAAAAATCCTTTCACCATGAATTAATATTTTTAAGTTCATCAAATAGAATGCGGTTTTGATGAATGATTAAACTAAACAAGAGTTTCTGAAATTTTTCGTTTTAGTAGCGACACCTTTTTCAACGAGGTTAGGAATAAGTAAAGGTACTGGTAAGGGTACTATGCATATAAAAAAAAGTGAATTTCAACATAATCTAACGGTAAATAAACATAGTATCAAATAAGGAACAAACGTAATTAAACAAACTAAAAAAAAAAAACTTTTTAAAAAAAATTACTTGTAAATAACAAATACGTAACAGAGCCCTTTTTAAAAAGTATTTTTACTAATATATAATATATGATATATATATATATATATATATATATATATATATATATTATATATACTATATATATATATTATTATATTATATATATAATAAATAATATATATATATATATATATAAATATAATATATATATATGATATTATATATATATATATATATATAATAATATATTTATATATATATATTCTCTCTCTCTCACTCACCGTGAGATATGGAGTGTAGTAGCTCTCGGAATGTTTATATATATATTTAAGTAATTTTCTTTATTATAATAATATTTATATTATATTTTATATATATATATATATATAATATTAATATATATATAGAAGAGAGAGAGAAGAGAGAGAGAGAGAGAGAGAGAGAGAGAGGAGTTTATGTAAGGACCTCGCCAAGGCCGGCACAGGGAAAGTGGTCACACTGTGGTTTGAGATATTGTCACAAAAGATCATTTGGAATGGCGAAATGAATATTCTGTCAGAAGAAGAGTAATAAAGAATGCCTTAGCATTAGTGTATTTGTCCATAATATTAACATTACACTATAATTATACTATTGTGAAGAATATTCATAATTTCTCCGAAGGTAAGAGAAAAATATAATTATCTAATAAGTGTTGATATTATTATAGGAATAGCCTTAGAAGTGTGTTATGAAGGTATATATTGAGAGAGAGAGAGATATCTGGGAGCCAACACAAAGAGCGAGAGCGTATATTACACACCACCAAAGTGGGAGAGGTCAAGCAAAGCGGGCTATTGGAGATGGGCATAAAATCTCTCTCAACATATTCTGAGGGAGCGAAGTGTGAGTGTAAACAAAGAAGGGCTGCGCCGAGGTGAGACGAGGAGGAAACAGAGAGAGAGGTAAGTCTGGATCGTCTGTGGCCCAATCATGCGACACATTAGTGGCGGCGCAGATGCGTCATGTCAGCCGATATCTTCATTGATGTTGATAATCTCAAACATGGGTACATGCCCGTCTTTTCCGGGCCTACTTTATCGGTTCAATAACACGTTCTTAGACAAGGCTATCCTATATCTTTGTCTGAATTCTCGATCCCAACTCTAAAATAGTACACTAATTTTCTCCTTACCTTCGAGAATTGAATACTTCTTTCACATATATAATCTTTTGTATCATGTAATTATATGGAACAAATACTAATGTAAAGGGCATCTTTATTCATTATCTTTCCTGCAGAATATTCAGTTTCGCCCCCTTCCAATTGATCTTTTTGTGAGACAGTATTCCACGCATGTGACCACTTCTTGTGGGCTTGGCAGTCTTTACTAAACTCTCTCTCTCTCTCGTGCGTCTCTCTCTCTCTCTCTCTATCGCTCTGTATTTAATGCTATTGGCTATGTATATAGTATATACACTATTGGTAATTATTTACAGATAAATCTGTAGCCAATTATATTATTATTATTAAATAATAAACACGAATAGCGGCTAAATATAATACATATACAGTAATAGTCACTGCTATAGATGATGATATACTATTATTCAATCCTGATAGAGCTTAATATTAATATAAAAGCGGCTTAATGCTACACATTAGATTATATATACTAATATACTTATAATATATATATATTATGTATAATATATTTGTAGTAACTGCGGAGTAACAGAAACATATATTGAGGTATAAAGGTGCACATATAAGGTACTATTATATATATAGTTAACTCTGAATTGAGCATATTATATAGATATACTAGCCTATACTAATAGTTTTATACTATATTGATATAATATATGTATTAATATTATTAGTACATATTATGAATATATATATATATATATAATATATATATTATGGTATAATATATATATATAATATATATATAGTAAACAGTACTTTAAAAGTGCTCTGTTACGTATTTGTTATTTACAAGTAATTTTTTTTAAAAAGTTTTTTTCTTTTTAGTTTGTTAATTTTATGAAAATTACTAATCGTGTTATTTACTCTCCGTTAGATTATGTTGAAATTCACTTTTTTTTATATGCATAGTCTTACCAGTACCTTTACTTTCCTAACTGTGAAAAGGTGTCGCTACTAAAAAAAATTTCAGAAACTCTTGTTTAGTTTAATATACAGAACCCATTTATTTATGAACTTAAAATATTAATTCACTGGTGGTTAGCGTCATAACAAAACAAAATGTCTAAAATATAATATTCATATTTTATATTCTACTCTTACCATCTCTCAGGATGAAAAATGGCATTTTCGAATTAAAACTTGATGACCTAACTTACCTGGATTACCTGAATTGTAATTTCAGGACTAAAGTCATTACTATTACCTTACCAATATTTTAAGTTCTCTTGATGTTTTGATGGAACATTTCATTGTACCTAGGGTGTAGTTCTGAATAATAATTTCCAAGTCTTCTGAGTTGTTATCTAGAAATATTTTATCATTGGCGTTGGAGTGCTCTCTCTTTTGTATAGGATAGGTGACCGAGGAAATTGTTCGTTCTCATTCCACCACCGTTCCGGAGGCTTTTAGCACAAGTGTCGCTCCTCTGTTTTCACACCAATTTTGTGTGGGTGGAGTTTGGTAACTCCGAACCTGCTCGATGTGGTACTTTCTTATTTTCCAGCTACCTCTTGTTTGTGAAACTCCTTACCATCACCTGTTTTTCCTTCCGCACTTAATCTTTCTCACTTTAATGTCTGGGTTCTACTTCACCTGATTGATTTGTACTAGGGTCGAGTTTGGGTGAGTTTCTATCTGAAATTTTTTTCTGCTTCACTCCTTGAAAAGTCCACTGCTCATGAGTTGTGGTAAAAACAAATAAAAAATAAATGAAATACTGTGAATCTAATTGCAAGAAGATAATAATAATAATAATAATAAATAATCAATAATGAATAAATATATAATAATAATATATAATAAGTAATAATAAGTAATAATCAATAATAATTAAATAATAATATAACAATTGTTGTATTAAATGAATAATAATAATACAACAGATAACAACATAATAATAATAATCAATAATAATAACGTAAAATAATAATAAATAATAATAATAATAATAATAATAATAATAATAATAATAATAATAATAATAATAATAATAATAATAATAATAATAATAATAATAATAAATATCAAATAATAATAATCAATACATACCTTAAAGTTTTGTTCTCGCCAGGAATTGAATTAGAGATAAATATCAAAAAAGTTTAAACAAAAGAAATTAAAAAATAAAATAAATAATTTAATGAAAAATCTTAATGCTACACACTTTTTTTTTTTTCGTCTCGTCTCTCTCTCTCTCTCCTCTCCGTCGAATCGGTGTACGTCTCACTTTAATCGGTCAGTACCTCCTCCCTCTTTAGCAGCCTGGACGATGCCTATCTCCTTCCTCTCTCTCTACTACTCTTCTCCTCCTGTCAACTTTCTGTCTCTCACTCGTTCTTGCTCTCTCTTCTCTCATCTCTCTCTCTCGTCTTCTTCCACGATCTGCTCTCTCTCTCTCTCTCTCTCTCATCGTCTGCATTCGATTTGTTACGATAAGATCTCCATTGCCTTTTCCACCATGAAACTTTCGTCCATCTGCTCCAGATGCTTGTGGTTTCTCCTTTCCTCTTTAAAAGCTTCATATTATGCTCCTTTCCGGTAAATGGATATCTGATCAAAGTGAAAGGGGAGGGGGCGACGAGATAATCTCAGTAAACGAAATCTTTCCAACCTCATCACTTCGCAATCTCACCTTTGAGTACTTTTCTCATTTCCTTCTCCTTACATCCCTTCAGGCCATCACTATGTCTACTCTATGCGGGTCCTTTTTCTTTTCCTAGTGTGCGTATAGAGAATCCCTGTCTCTTAACCAAGTTTTACTAAGTGTGCTGTTCACCTATTAAAGTAGTTGTATTTATAGATTACTTATTCTGATGTCGGATTTTATTAGGTTGAGTCAGCGATTTATATTGGTTTTTATGTCTATTCAGTAGTATTAGCAATAATAAAAAATATATGTATAATAAAATAATCAATAATAATAGATTAATTCAATAATAATAAATAATCATAATAATACAATATATTAGAATAAAATAATAATAATAATATACCAAATAATAATAATAATTATGATAATAATAATAATATTAAGTCATAGAATAAAGTAATAATAATAATAATCAATAATAATAACTTAATAGTTAATAACTAAGATAGATACATAATGAATAAGACATAATCAGATAATAATAATTAATAATTAATATAATAATAATATATAATAATAATCATAAATAAAAAATAATAATAATAATAATAATAATAATAATAATAATAATAATAAATAATAATAGATAAATAATAATAATGAAGATCAATAATAATAGTAATAATAATAAATAATATAATAATAATTTCAGATATATATATAAATATTTTTTAATCAATTATATTATTACTTATAAGCATATGTATACGTTTTATTACAGATAAATTTTATTATTAATTTTGTAGTATACTATAAATAATATATTATGATATGACCCTTTGCTGATTATCATGTTTTACGGGGAAAGGGTGGTAGACCATCGCATCACTAGCCATGTGCAATTGATAACAAGCCACTCATACGCATCTCTACCATATTATTATTAATATATATACTAATATTATATATATATATTATATATATTAGTATATAAGATATATATATATATAATATGATAGAATATGTTGTTATTTATTATAATATAGTATATATAGTATATATATACTATTCATATAATAGTTATATATATTATATATTAATATATTTATATATACATATTATTATATTTATTGGGTTATATATTATCTATACAGTTATACTGTGGATGGTTATATGTTATTATATACAGTTAATATATGATCATTGTAGTAATTAGTATAAGTTGTCTACTATTATCTTATTATACATATATACTACTATATTAATAAATATATACTAATTAGTATAGATATTACACTATCAATATATACGCGAGAAGGTGTGTGCTGTTTGGATTACGTGTAAAATCTAATAATTAATATTTTCATATATATATATAAGTTATAATATATTATATATAATATATAATACTAATATACAAATATATATATTACATATTAGTTTATATATATATATAATAGTACTATGATATATATATGTATATTATATATATATATATATATATATATATATATTATAGTAATATGATTATAGTAGTATACACTATATATATATTAATTATATATATATATATTAATTAGTATTCATATTAGTAAACTGCTATTTCGTATGTATTATATAGTAATATTTATATATATAATATATATATCATATATAGTATTATTATTATTATGTATATTTATAATAGTAGTATATAATATAGTAGTGTATATACTATTTATATTATATACATATGTATATTATAGTAAATATAATATATAATTATATATTATATATATATATTATATATCACTTATATATATATATATATATATATCATACTATATATATATATTAATGCATATATATATATAATATATTATATATATTAATATATATATCTGTACATTATATAATATATATAGAATATTATATTTATATATACTATATATATAATATATTAATTTATTATTATATATATATATTATGTATATATAATATATTAATATTAGTATTATTAATATGATTATTATATATAAATATAAGTTAATATAATTAAAATTCTATACCATAATAACTATTACTACTAAGAAATCACAGTACAAAGTTCATCCATTCTCATTGCATCCCACAACTTATAACAATATATAAGCTAACCTTAAGTATAGCTAACCCTTAACAGAATTACTGTCTTACCAGGAAAGTCCACAATAGTAATTATCACGACGACCAGAGAATCTTATTTAGAACAGTCTTATAGTAACTTTGTTATGGAAGTAATTATTTTATATAGTGAGTGTCATTCCACGCCAACAAATAAGTTCAAAGTGCATATTGCGTGTGAACAGTTGCACATCCGATTTTTTAACACACGTAATTTATCTGATTGATTACTATATTCGCTATTCACTCTAGTCTCATATCCTTATCTCGTTTCACTAAGTACCGAAATCCATTTTTTACAATAACTTACGTATCGAACAAAAATGTACAAAATTGACGCATAGCTGAAAAAAGTTTAACTTTTTTTTTTTATTTAATGAATTGTTTATTACAGCATGTTTAGTCGTGAATTTTGTTTATGATACACAATGGAACAGTGAAATTAAATATACACTTAATATACAGTTGGATTAGTAAGTAGGTTATTAGGTGCGTTAGTTACATAGACTTTAAACGTTCCTTTTTTCATTATTTTTCAATATCTTTTATATTTACAAATTCAGTTTATTTGACTTTTCTCACAATACCAATTTATTTGAAGATCTTAATCAAATAAAATATGACGGATCCATGCAGAATCGAATGGATAAAAACTCATCGGGATAGTAGACCATGATCTTCCATCGTATATCTCAATTACATTGATAATAATCTGAAAATAACTTAAATCTTATTAATTAATTATATATATCCATCTCAGCACCCACAGCTGTCCTCGTGCATAAGAAATCACTCACAGAAAATTTCACTCTCACTCTTATGTTTACTCCTAGGGGATCTCTACTTTAGATTTGACATTGTACTTTACCTTCGATTCATGTTTGTCTGACATTGACTTTTCCGCTCAATTTTTCTTCTAAATCATGGCATGCGGCATTAACGTATCATTTAAATCTTTTGGCCAAATCTCTGTTTTTCAAGTGGAGATTTCCTAAATAGGAGTAGGACTGCTAACGAGTAATCCTTTGATGGAACTTCGTCGCGGTGAACTAAAGTTTGGATAATATTGCTTAATATCTTCATTTTTTATGAGTGCTTTGTGCGTATTTATTTTATAATGTTGAGACCTAGTCTCAAAGCTGTTAGATTTTTTTCTCCCTGGTTTTTGGAGAGTTTTCAGCTCTTGCGTTTGTTCATATTTTTTTAAATAGAATTCCCTCTTATATTTGCTCGATTTATGTAGTACAGATTTTTGGGATTTGGTCTCATTCTTTTATTTCGAATTAGATTTTAATATTCCGATGGTTTTCCTCTGGTGGATCAGAGCTTCGCTGAAGTTCTTGTGGAACTCTTAAACCTCTTTCAAATGTATTATCGTTTTTGTCGATAAATCGACCTAATATCGTGTTGGAACAATATTCTTACTTGCATTTTAAGCCCGCAATTGAATTTTGACCGTTCCTACGAATTCCCATTCTCGGATTTGTGTCTGAGATTTGAAATTTGTGAACAAAAAAATCAATCAATCTTCGAGTGAATTCGACCAATATCTCCTTTATCTTAATTATTAGAATCAGGGACTGGGACTGGAACTGGGACTGGAACTGGTAGATCAGGATAAGCTGAAGACATCGGTTTTCGACTCTTCCACCTCCGTTAGT
>JABUQX010033748.1:32500-40026 GCA_015478945.1 Trachelipus rathkii
TTTACTCCATATGCTGCTCCCCCTCCGGGAATGCCAACTGACACACCATTCTTGATGTATTACTTAGTGCGATCCACTACCTCCAAATCTCTTACTGAGCAAAGATTATCCTTATCGATACCCTTGAAAAAACTTTAGGAGTTGAAGACCACCTCAGTCACGTTAATGAGAAATGACTCCCTTCTCGTTCAAGCTACTACCTGGAATCAAAGTTCCATCTTGTCATCCTTAACGTCTCATGGAAACATTTTTCTCATTTTGACTCCTGATGAAATAATAAACACATCCAGAGACACTATTTATTTTTTAGAACAGAAAAAGGAAGATGTTCCTGTCATTTTAAGAAATCTCCAGCAGAAAAGATTTCCCGTTACAAAAGTATAGATTTTGACCTCGTCGAGACGCGCCTGATACCCAAAAATCCTCGTTTACTGGGAACTTTTAGTACTCCTTTTCCACCTTCAAAGGTGAAAATAGGGTTTACAAATTACAGTGTTCGCACGCTTATTCCTCGACCCAGACGTTGCTTTAAATGCCAACGGTTTGGCCATCCCCGAATATACTGTAGTGGACCGCATGACATATGCCCAGTGTGCTGAGAAGAATTTCACATTCCCTGTGAAAGCACACAACAGTGCAAAAACTGGGGAGGACCCCACAGAGAATCTTCTTTAAATGTCCATCATACCTGTTTGAACAGGAGGCTTTGAACTTATGTACCATTCAAAAATTAAGCAGGAGAGATGACATACACCAGCTCAAGGACAAATATCCCACAAGACAAAGACAATTTTATGCTATAATTGCAGCAGCCCCCTGTCTCCGTGTGTTAATCCACCGACATAACTCCATTCCAGTAGAACTCCAACCCCAAATTCTAGCGAAACTCAAGCAGTTACTGCAACCTGCCCGCCTGCATTGTCTATAATACCAATTTCCCAAAAAGTCCAAAAGCATCGCTTGATCCAATCTTCAGTTCAAATGCTATCAACAACCCTACTCCGAGTATTAGTTTTCGATCAACTAACAATGAAATTTAGTTAGTTTATCCAATACAAAGCCTGGAGAGCATTTCCTGCCAAGACACTTTGTTCCACACCCTCCCGATGAGTTTGCCAAACTCAAGTAAGAAGCCTGCATCTATGTCCCCTAATCTGTCTCCCACCATTACTCAAATTCCTGAAAAAGATGATCCTAAGCACAAAGAAAGGATTAATCGCCAAACTAAAGATTATTCGCTAAAATACAAAACATCCAAATTACTAAGCGAAAACAAACTGACCCCAGATGTAAAAATGCAACTCAGAAGAGACTCGTCATAAGTCTGTTCCTGAAACAAAAGCAACGACTTCAATAGATTGTACCCAAACAATCACCTCTATTGAACAACCCACCAACCAACTCTCTGATAGCTTGAGGGATTATTCTAGCTTCTCTGAATCCTCCTATAACTCTTCTTCAGAATTTCCTACCACAACACTCTCTAAAGGATTCTATGCCTTAGCGGATGAAATGGATTATAGTTCCCAAATGGAACCTGATGTGACGATCTACTCTCTCTCTCTCTCTCTCTCTCTCTCTCTCTCTCTCTCTCTCTCTCTCTCTCTCTCTCTCTCTCTCTCTCTCTCTCTCTCTCTCTCTCTCTCTCTCTCTCTCTCTCTCTCTCTCTCTCTCTCTCTCTCTCTCTCTCTCTCTCTCTCTCTCTCTCTCTCTCTCTCTCCTCTCTCCCCCCTCTCCCTCTCGCTTCCGAGAGAGAGAGATAAATAGAAAACCGTTCAACGAAAATACCTCAAACGCTCCAAGCGTTCTAAATCTGTTGGTGGCATAAAAGGGAACCCAGAGGTTCCCCAACTTAACTCAAATTGTCCACTCTTACGAAATCACCCACCTGATGGCTCACTAACAAAGTTCATAGAGTTAGACCTCCGTAACCCAACAAATCCAATATTGGATCCCAATATCTCAACTCCAATTTCCTTACAAAAAGGTGATACTTTTCCGGTACCTTCTTACCGCGTTTGCTGCCTTTCCTGACCGCAACCTTCCCCCATACCCTTCCCCATCATGATTCAATTTTTACGGCAGAATTGATGGCTATAATGATTGCCCTCTCTCGAATTTTGTTCCTTAACCAAGACCATTCATATGTCATTTATTCAGATTCCCTCAGTGCCTTCCAGGCGCTTAAAGCTCGATATTCTTAAAACAATGGTACCCGCTTTAAAACAATTTCTTCTGCTGCTCCAACCTCGCAAGAAACAAATTACACCATGCTGAACCCATTCTCACGTAGGGGTAACTGGCAACCAAATAGCTGACAGAGAGGCCAGAATGGCTGAATCATATTTCCGGAGCTGTTGTAAGTACCTCCCGGATGCCTTCTCCTCTTAGGTGTCCTATGTCTTTGCCTGTGATTACATTTGATCGGGTACATGGGCTTCTGAGATCTATGAACGTTAGGAAGGTGGGTGGCCCGGATAGCATTCCTCCCGAGTTTTGAGGGAATGTGCTTGCGTGCCCTCGTTCAACTTATTCTCTATGTCTCGGTACTAGCACTTTTCCCTCAGTGTTGGAAGCACGCACATGTCCAACCTATTCCGAAAAAAGGAAGCCGCTCTGATCCTTCAAACTATCGCCCTATAGCTCTCACTTACATTATATCTAAGATCTTTGAAACCCTTTTCAACTCTCATTTCTTAGATCATCTGGAGTCTCATTCACTTCTTTCCGATCGCCAGTACGGCTTTCGGAGCTCGAGGTCTACTGGCGATATACTTTTCTATCTAACTGATTTATGGTTTCCGCCCTCAGGAACTACGGAGAGACTTGCGTGGTGGCCTTGACATATCAAGGCATTTGACCGGGTATGACACGCGTCATTGCTCTCAAGCTTCCCTCCTTTGGGTTTCCTCCCCTTCTTTTGCTTACTTATGTCTGGTTTTCTTTCAAATCGCCAATATCGGCTGTTGTTGATTGGGCGACTTCTTCTTCTTTTTTTTCTGGCCCTAGTGGGGTGTTCCTCAGGGTTCTGTCCTATCTCCTACTTTATTCCTACTTTTCATTAATGATCTTCTCACCTGCACAGTGCACATCTAACTCTATCCACTCGATGACTCGACCCTTCATTCTTCAACTCATTTCAATTCTGCTCCCTCTTTACTTCTAGAAGTTTGCCTCGTCTTAATCTTTCCGATTCTATTCTCGCGATAGGATAGAATTTCCGAGTGGGGTCGTCTTAACCTTATTGAAATTCAATTCTTTAAAGCCAAACTTCTACAAATCTCCTCTCTAAAACACCCTCTAATTTTCCTATCTCTTTCGACGGTTCTCATGTAGTGTCTCCTGTTGACAATATATAAACATCCTTGGCTTTGAAAAAGATGTCTTGGAAACCTCACATCACAATGGTTGCTAGAGGCGGCCTCCAAAGGAAACTGGGAGTTCTGTTTGGACTGCGAGACTTTTTTTCCTCTTCTCAGTTACTCCAGCTATACAAGGGTCTCATCCGCCCTTGTATCGAGTACTGTTCTCATATCTGGAGGGGGGGGCTCTGGTTTCACCAGACATTTGGACAGGGTCGAGTCAAGGCCAAAAGCTTAAAAACTGTCCTGTACTTTCCAGTTCACTGACCCTCTATGCTTTGCGGCGCGATGTTGGTGCTTATCTCTTTTATAGGTACGCAGCGGCAGGTTCGAGACTTACCCACGCATCGCATGCACCACACGCTGCGACACCCTCATGCTGGGGTGCTCTGTCTGCGCACGAGCTTTGTGTGGATATTGGTAACTCCAGGCTAGTTCGTTGCGGTGCTTCCTTCTTTCCTGCCACTTCTGTTCTGTTTAATTTAATCTCCCTCACTTTAAAGCCTGCGTCTGTTCTCATCTGCGTAGTTTGCGCTAGTGGATGAAATTTTGGCGTGCAACACCCCCTCCCTGAATTGGGCTCTGCCCGTGAGTGGTGGTGACAACTGCAAAAAAATCAACTAATTATTATCCTTCTCTCCTACAAGGCTTTTTATTTTACTGGCAGGAGAGCTGGGCGATTGATCAGATAGGGGAGAAACTTAGAAATACAAAGACAAACATTGGTGAGTGGTCTTCCTCATACCGACGAAACCGCTTGCTCGAGGTGATACTTGCACGCCTTCGTATTGGCCACACCAATATCACTCACATCAACTACATTTCACGAGATCCTCCTTCCATCTGTAAATTTTGCCGTCGCCATACACCGCAATCTGTTGACCATATCTTCATTGATTGTCCCCAACTGGACCTCATTTGCCGTAGTTATTTTACTATTTTAGGGTCCATAACACCTTCTAAAAGGTTGTCCCATATCTTTTCTGAATCTTCACACTTTAATAGTAGCAATTTTCTCTTATCTCCAAGACCCGAGTATTCTTCACAACATTTAAATTTGTTATCTGATATTAGGACTATTTATAATGTATGGACATCTTTTTATTTAGGTTTCCACCATCCTCTCTCTCTCCTCTCCTCTCTCTCCTCCTCCTCCTCCTCACTCACTCACTCCTCCTCCTCCTCCTCTTTCTTTCTTTCTTTAGGTAAATATGAAATTCGTTTCACGGAGAAAATTTTAATTTATGTTGTTTGACTTGTAATAGAGTATTAATTGCAAACTTATTAAATATTAAAATGGTTACGAAGGTGATCATCTGAGCGACGCAATCTCTGTATTATCTCTATAATATCCTTAACATTTCTATTTCGAATCCTTCCTTTAAGAAGTTCATACATTTTAACAAATATAACAGCCTTCAGAAAAGGGACGTAAGGATGTATTTACAACCTCTTTAGCAGCATCTGCAGATTGGAGCAAATTTCATTTACCCATCTTAATTAAAACATTTCACAGAGCATTTATATTTATAGATTTTACAAAATTAATTAAAAACATTCAAAAATAAATCTTAGCCTTTATTTTATTTTAATGAAATTTAAAACTCTAGGTTTTATAAAAATATAAAAGTGTGTAAAGACTGACTTTGTACGAATTGTTTAATCAAGCTTTACTTGGTTGGAATAAACCAATAAGAGGATCTTAAAAACTTTTTTAAAAAAAACTTCAATTTATGAAGAGATAAAAAAAAAAAGAGAGACTCCAAACTTTTGATCACAAATTGAATTTAAGAGACTCTTTGCTTTCAAGATTTTGCTCTTCAACATAGGAATTTCTGAAGTGATTTTGAAGTAATGAATATATGTATACACTCTCATTTACGTCTTCGTTCACACCACCAAACTCCATAACACGTTCCTTCATCATTTTAGCAATTCATCTCGCACCTAACACATCCTTAAGACTATCCATCTGAACAGATTACACCTTAGATCTATACCACCTATTAAACACCATACTTTCACTACTATACATTAACACTGGTAACAACATACCCTTATGCAGAAAGCTAGCGCACTCAAGACCTAGTCCCTTTGCATTCACCAAGGATTTAATTTCACCTGCTACCTTCCAACCATTCACAACTTTCCTCTTACACACTGCACCATCGTTTCCTTTTCATCCAATATAGATAGTAGTATGAGAGCCTTTACGCCGATAAATGTGCACATGCACAGCACGTACATGTGCACTTATTTACGTACATGAGTGCCTACAACTATTTACACGTTTATTTTTGTTGTTATTTGTTGTTTTTTTTGTTGTTTTTTTCTCTCCTCCTCTCTCTCTCTCTCTCTCTCTCTCTTTCACTACTCCTCTCTCACTCTCTCTCTCTCTCTCTGATATATATATATATATATATATATATATATATATATATATATATATACTTTCATATATATATATAACTCTTTCATAACTTATATATATATATATATATATATATATCAAAGGGCGGATCTGACCCATGTTTGATCAGAAGCATGAAAAGTTATAGTAATATCTCAATCTCTAACCCAATAGTCACCATATATATATATATATATATATATATATATATATATATATATATATATATATATATATATATATATATATATATATATATATATATATATATATATATATATATATTCTAAATCTGATATGGTTCAATAATTCTCCACGATTTACAACCATGCACTTTAGGTGACAAACTTATATCATCGTAATCATATTTACAAAATTATTCTATAACAAATCCATAATATACCCATACTCTATAGTATACCCATACTTAATTTTAGTGCACTACTTTACTTATTTCAATTATATAAGGTTACCATTTAAAGAATTTTAATTGGAATTTTTTAAGTGGAAAAGTCACTTTTAGAAAATTTAAAAAACTGAGCAATTAATTTGATTTATTCTAATAACAAAACAAAAAATCATAATTATTCTTCATTATTCTTTCCAAATTAATTAGAATCATGAGACAATGAGCGAATTTTAAAGAAGTACCCCAAAATGCATTTATTTCTCGTGCTCACTGCAACTGCTTGTTATTTAAGTTTCCGCAAGCCTTTAATTTTTCCCGTGAAAAATTTCATGCGTGCACCTTTTTACCCTGTTAAACTTCTCAGAAAGGTAGGCGGTTGAGTTACCGTAACCATAGTATTGAGTCATTGACTCAAAATTTTTTTTAACTTTATCTCCTAGAGAATACAAATCAATTATAACTTTTAATTTATTGTTAATAGAAGCGTTAGAAGAAGAATCAAATCATATTATACTGACAACCAAAATTTTATTTTATTTTTTTCTCTAAGCATGCTGCGCATGCTACGCAAACAATGAGGATTCACCCCTTAAATATATATATACATATATATATATATATATATATATATATATATATATATATATATATATATATATATATATATATATATATATATATATATATATATATATATATATATATATATATATATATATATATATTTTATATATATATATATATATATATATATATATATATATATATATATATATATATATATATATATATATATATATATATATATATATATATATATATATATATATATATTGTTAGTGTATAAAAGGATAAGAAAGAGAATCCCAAGGGAAATCATTCCAAAGTTTGTAAGTAAATATATTAGAAAAAAATCGATGAGAAACAATAAAAATTTAAATTTAGATTCATAAATTCAATTTCGAGGTAACAAAAACGAAAAAAAAATAACTTTCAATCATAATTTTCTAAATTTATCCTTTTTTATTTTTCTTTATCGTATTGTACAATTTGAATGATATAATAATATGTATGTAATAATATATATATGTAATAATATATGTAATAATATGTGTGAAAAAAAAAAAAAAAAAAATAAAAAAAAAAAAAAAAAAAAAAAAAAAAAAAAAAAAAAAAAAAAAAAAAAAATTGGTGGGAAAAGTAAAAGTCGTCATCGTCATCGTCGTCGGCAAAATCGGCATGTTAAAGTCGTCACGTCGTCATCGTCCATCCCGTCATCAGTGGAATTCATGGGGTGTTGCTCGGTCAGTGTGGACTCGTAAATTTCGGATCATCATTAATGGCA
>JABUQX010033749.1:0-10000 GCA_015478945.1 Trachelipus rathkii
AAAAACATTATGTAATATGCCCTTGAAAATGAAACCCCGCCCAGATCTCTTCTCTCTCTCTCTCTCTCTCTCTCATCTCTCTCTCTCCTCGTCTCTCCAATCTCTCTCTCAATCCCTCTCTCTCTCTCTCTCTCTCTCTCTCTCTCCTCTCTCCAATGTCATCTTCTCTCTCTCTCTCTCTCTCTCGTTATTCTCTTTCGTTTCTCTTCTCTCTGTCTTCTGCTTCTCTGCCTCTCTTCTCTCTCTCTCTCTCTCTCTCTCTCTCTCTATTAGGAATGAAAAATACATGTGTGGGTAGGAACCAGAATTGAAACGCGATAGCACTGTTGAATGAAGTCACAGAAATGCTTCTCATTTTATGGTGGAAGTTTCTTTCTTTTCGCGTAGCGCTCACACCCCCTCACACAACACAAGCAAACGCACATACACACATAATTAAAACATACACAAATGCGCGCGCGCACACACATCACACACACACACATGTAATAACACACACCACACACACACACACACCTACACTCTCTCTCACACACCTACATATTATATATATTATATATATATATATATATATATATATTATATATAATATATATATATATATAATTATATATATATACTATATATAATATATATATATTATATATGTATATATATATATATATTCATATATATATATATATATATATAATATATGTATATATATATATATATATATAGTGGTTGATGTTAATGGTATTTATATAATATTCTCCGTCCGTAGAAATTAACGCACCACTGACTCATATGGTGCTAGCATGTTACATAAAGGACCAGAACGCTGCGTAGCTATATTATGCAAATAACATAGCATCAGGTACACAGTATACAGAGCTTTTGTGGGTGTTGGGGGTGTATAGAGTCCTCAGTCGATATAATTAAGGTAAATGACAAACCACGTAATCCCATCTTTAGCTGTGGGGGAAGGTTATGGCGTGGGCATGTTTGAGTACGGTCCATTCAGGTGTGAATTTAGCCGCTACAACCATGGAAAGGATTGTTGAGTCGTCTAACACGTGATGAATGCGTCAGATTACCCACCCTCCGTGCGAGGGGTACCGAATACCGTAAACTCGGTCGACGGTCTGGTGTAGCGAACACACCCACTGCATGGGTCGTGTAGCGGTACCACTACACCCGGAAGCACGCAAGTCGGTGGAGCCAGGGCCGGCCACGGGCCACGACTGGAATTGAACACAGTTTTATGCTGATGTGTACATTCAATACAGCTTTGCAAGGAGGTATTTGGGAACCCGTGTGAATGTTAAATACAATACGTCGCGCCTTGCGAGACATAATTTACTGCACTGAGGCCGGCTATAGGACTAACCACGACACCCCAGAGAGCATCGGACTGGGGCTATCTAGCATTTGCCCACGGGAATACCTACATTGAACCCGCCGGCGAATGGGTGAATGTAATGTCTAGCGATGAGTCCAGAGTCAGTCTCTACACTTTCGATCGGCGATCCAGAATCTATCGACTACCCAATGAGAGGAATGCGCAATGAATATGTAGAGGTATTGCGCCATTATGGAGGTTGGATCTCTCATGGATCTGTGGGAAGGCATATCTTTAACAGGGTCGTACAGCATTCGACACGTCACTGAGAAGCAATGCCACGACGGTGCCAAAGACGATCAATCCGTGTCAGAGGTGGCCATACACGTTATTCAGTAAGCACCATCCACACACAAATCCTTCACCGGCGATAAGACGTCCCACCACGTTGGAGAAACGACGGCCACACGCAGGACCTATTCGCCGCCACCAGGGGATTCATTGGGACCCTGGGACTAATCCTTAAAACCAAAAACTGTACAATGATGTTCCTCGATGCTATGCTTATTGCATAAATAAAGATAACACAGCGTTCTGGCCCTTTATGTAACCTGTTAACGTCATATATGAGCCATTGGTGCGCTAATTTTGACAAGCAGTAATATATATATATATCAATAATATTATATATATATAATATATATATATTATAATATAATACTATTTATATATATATATACTATATATATATATATTATGTGTGTGTGTTAGGTGTGGTGTCGTAGTGTGTTGATGGTTGAAACTGCCGATAGTTTTTTTCACCATCTATGAATAGTTCGACACACGCCGCGGAATAAAACCATCCTCTGAACCTATCGACAGTAAAATTTTATTAAATTGTTTTTTCTAATATATACATATAATATATAAATATATATATAATATATATATAATATATATATATATATATATATATATATATTATATATAATATATATATATATATATATAATATACTATTATATATATATATTATATATAATTATAGACATTAGGTAGGATCTTTCTCCTCTAAATATCTCGTGAGAAAAAGAGGTAAATATTTGGTTATTTTTTATTTTTTCTTTGTTCATTATCGAACAAAACGTCCAAAGAGCTCATATTTTTATTTTCACAGTGCAGAGGGAAATAAATTTATTAGAAAATTACATTAAGTGAGGCTTATGAATTCGTTAAGTAAAGGATATGTTGAGCTTACGTTAGTTTACATAATTGGAAACTTAATTTCTTTTAATTAGCTTTTCTCGTATGTACAACCGTCTGAAGCAACTGCACTTTATCTCTTTACTATTATGGTTAAAAAAAAAAAACTTTATTAAAAGTGTAACATAATTGCAAAATTTTCGATAAAATTAAATCAGAAAGGATCCTACTGAATAAGCCATATATAATATATATATAATTATATATATATATAATATATATATATATAATATATATATATATATAATATATAAATATATATATATATATATATATATATATATTAGGGGATGGTGCCGAATATTCGGTAAGTATTAGGTATTCGGCCTATTCGGCCCAAAATACCGAATATTCGGTATTCGGCTTTTTGCCGTACTATTCGGGCCGAATATTGAGCTATATAAACAATAAATTACGTCAACTTAAGGGAAAGTTATTTCAATTTAAAATTGAATTTTTAGAAATTTATTTTCCAAAAAAAAAAAAATATAGCCAAATTTTGAAGCGAATATGGCGAAAATCTTTGTCATTTGTCAGATCCTATAAGGGCCTTTGACATTTTTCAATATTCCAAAAAAATAGAATTCATTTATTGATACGGGATAATGGACCAAACATGGTAGCTGGTATAAGGAAGAGTGGCTTGCTATCAATTTCATGTTTTAATTCACATGTGTGCACATGTTGCAACTATGCATTTACGATTCAATATTATGTCAGATAGTCTGTTAAAGATAATTTATTTACTTGCAGAAGCATATCCTCTCATTTTCACGATTCAGCAACGGTAGCTGCAAAGCTTAAAACTTTACTGATGCAGCTGAATGTCAAAACAGCATAAAAATTAATTCAAGACGTTTCTACCACGGCACTGGGTAACAGAAATGATATGCTTTAAAGATTGTTTGAACAAAAGTTCCCCTATCCATATATCATCGCTGCTGAATGCAATCAGAAAATGTTGACTGATTCTCAGTGGCAAAATTATTCATTTACTTGAGCCATTTGAACAAACAATCACACTAAAACAAGCATTAGACGTGAAGTAACAGTCGCCCAAGTGAAATTCCTTCCATTTTAGCAATAAATCTTTTTAAATAAGGCAATTAAAAAAAGCAAAAGCTTCAATGTAATAATTACACTCCGTTTGAAGAGCTTAAGAAATCAGTAAAAAAAAGACCTTTCTAAGTTTCTAAGTGATAAATCTTTGTGTGAGCTACTTTCTTGTGTGTAGCTACTGCGATTCAAGCTAATTTTTCACATGAATCAGATGAATCAGTAAAAATATGGTTGGTTGAGGCATGGAAAGAAATACAGAAAATTTAGCTCCTGGAACTCTTCTGCTAAGCGATGATTCACGTCAGTGGGGAAGTGAAGCTGAAAGGTTCCATTTTCACCTTCTTTACTGGATTGTTTTAAAAGAAAATTGTGGCATCAAAATCGTCATGCAGAAAAGAAAGTGAGAGTGAAAAAAAGAAAGTCCCATTCATCTGACGATGGATTATTGTACATAAAAGTAAAAGGCCTACATACGGAATTACATCAAGAATAAACAAATATATAAGTTTGCCTACTTTGACCAGTGAAAACAATGATATTCCTCTTCAATTGGTGGAAAAGCACTGGAAATAGTTTTATGAATTTGGTAAAAATTAGCAATAAAATACCTTTCAGCTCCAACCGTCATCAGTGAAAAGTGAAAGAATATTTAGAACAGGAGGAATATTTATGAAGCCACAAAAAATAGGTTATCCCCTGGAAATGGAGAACTGCTAATGTTGTCATTTTTTAAACGCTTAGAGAGCTATTCAAAGAAGGTTAGTTTAATATCTTCAATACTAACGAAACTTTTCCAATTTTCATTTAATTATTTTTAATATGTGAATGGGTTGGTTTGCTATAGATAAGAAATAGTTGTTATATACTTTTTGTTTTATTACTTTGTAAATATAACACTGGTAAACTATGAAATTTTCTTGACGGGGGTTTCGCCAATTGAATTTATTGATAGTGCTGAAATTCCAATATAAATAAATGTAATCGGTTTTTTTGCATATCACATCGCATTTGTGAGGAAATTTGTGTGTACCATTTTGTAAAATTTTATTGATTTTACCTTTTTCAAAAGGGGTCTAATAAACAATTATTGGGATATATCATATATATATATATATATATATATATAATATATATATATATATATATATATATATATATTATATATAATATATAGTCACTATTTTATAATATATATATATATGCTATATATATATATAATTATATAATATATATATCTATATTAATAAATATATATTGGAATTATATGAAGGGAGAGAAAAACAAATCGTATGATATGATCATCTGTCTTTGATAGATATATAGCTTAATAACATAAACCAATACATATACAACTATGAATAAAGAGTAATATGGGCCAACAATGAATGTAATAGAAAGGAATTGGTTTAGTTAATGTAAACATACATTCGTGGTAGTAAAACTCTTCTCTTCCGTAGAACGAATCGTAACTGTGCAATAGCGTCTGGAATATTCCCTCATACAAGCTTCCAACAATTAGTCCGGCTCATCATATTTGAATATCGCCACTTGCCCTGGTGACGTCCTTTCCATGAAACTAACTTTAGAAATTTCTTGAGGAAGCGTGTCACCACTGCCATTCACTAAAACATCGCTAAGGTTTATCCACCGGAAATATTTCTTAGGTGAGAATAGTAATGTAGTGAACTTAATACTCATTCTACATCCATCAGAGAATGAACAACTGATCTAGCAGACTTCCTGTAATACATGTTTAATGTTAGTCGGATTCTCAGGTACTTTCCATGTATCCTCAGAAAATTCTAGTGAGCTAAACATCTGAAAAAGCATTCCACACTCAGCGCTCTTGCCTCAACACAGTCCATGTTTGTAGGCAAAGGCAGTATCACTGGCAGGAGTGCCGTATTATGTTGGACCTCACACTAATCCCAGCTTTTTTCTATACTAAGTCCTTCAAGACCCAGAGTAAACGTTGAGCATATATACACGCGGAGCATATCACACAATCATGGTCCACGGGCCTTCCAAGCAAATGTTTTCACAGAGACCAAGTTTTATAATTGTTGTAATGGAGGTAAGATGATGATTTTTCTCTCATGTAACCATGCATGAAGTACGATGTTCCCTGTCACCTGGCGTCAAGGTTTCCCATGGTGGGCCAATCTCTTTTGGTCCAGTGATCCTTTGCCGTCACCGGCTTGTTCCAATAGCACAGGGCAGAGGAATATTGGTGAAAACCATGCTTGCTGACCGACAAATAGTTCTACCATTCTTTGAGTCCAGGACGCATATTTAACCCATCAATACATAGTGCCTCTCAAAACTGTCTATGATATTATTGTGATAAGAAATACTCCCCTACTCATCATCCGTACTGTACCAAACTACACTGGAAGCCGAAGCATACCTGTTTAGCCGACGCATTTACGATACAACACACTCCTACACTTTAAACTAGCTCTTAGGAAGATGCCAATACAACACAGTTCAGGCCACTACAACAGCCCATGCAAATCGTATGCGAGGAGTCCCATAACGAGTAGCTAGCGCCCCCCTGACAACATTACACTGCAACTCCAAGGTTAACATCTGACTGGAAAACGAGCTCCGCAGCTCGTTCTGCATCTGGCTATCCCTGATTACGATAAATTGTCATCACTTGTGTCCCAATGGTCCTAGTAGTCACATTTTTTTCATCCGCAACCCCCTAATCGTAAGCCAAACAGCTCGGACAACTTCAGGCAAATCAACTCTCTATAACAAAAAGATCGTTCAGCAATATCACCCTGGGGGAACAAATAGACGGAACCCATACCAAACTGTAATTTTCAGACTGAGATAGATAGACATCATCCCAGGTCCTTGGACATCCATACATGTAAGACGTACTAAAGTACCACATAGCTTCCTGAATAATCGACACGACCACAGATTCACAAACCAAACTTGCTTCTACTGTAGATATATGCGGAAGATAACGTATTAAAACGTCTAGTAGTGCGCACAATAAGGAATTTTGTGCGTCATGATTCCTAGGAATATGCAAAAATAGGGATCCAAGATTGCACGAAAACGGGATGTGAATACATGCAAAATTCCGGAGAATATAATATGGAATCCGCACCTCCGAATTACCTATATATCTGCTAACAAAAGTCCAAATCCAAGAAAAAAAATTCACCTTTTTTTGTTGACCACTTTGAGATTGATTTATCTTTAATTTTTCCTAATGGAATGACGAACTTGTTGAAATACTAATCTACCGGACACGAATAGACGAAAGTGAATATTTCGGTCCGAATATTCGGTATTACGGACCGCAATACTTTTAGCCGAATATTCGTATACGGACTTATTCGGACTATTTTTTTCACAAGCTTATTCGGTAAGCAAACAATGCACAATCCCTAATATATATATAATTATAATATATAATATATATTTACTAATATATAATAAATATAATACTAATAATTACATCTCCATATATATATTTATACTATATATATATATAATATAATATATATATATATATTCATCAAATCTATAACTGAAAGAATAAATAAAATTATTATCATACACAATATAACTCATATCCACTAACTATAATACATACTCATTATAATAATCAAATATATTGAAAACCACTAACTTAATTTTTTTCCACCAATTATCCAATAAATATAAATTTTTTTCTGGTTAAAAAAAATTGATCAAGAATTTGGATGATGGGTTTGTGGTTTTATATTTCAACATTATTTAATGAACTGAAAGATTTTGACAGGGCTTTAAATTCAACAAACAATGAAGAAAAGAGAAAAAGTAAAAGTAATGTTTTTTTTTTTTTTTTTACTGAACTAACCTATTTTTTAGCGTAATTTTGATATACGGAAATATTGTATCTAGCTGATTTATAAAAATAATAATAAGAATAGTTGAATACAGTTGGTCCCGCTAAAGTACAAGTGTTAAGGAACTTGCAGAATTTTATTTTTTATTTTAAATTTTTTTTTAACATCGATTTTTCTGAAGAAAATGTACGAAAAAGTTTTCCTTATAACTAGCCTTACAAGTGATAGAATATATATTATAACACAGTTAACTATTAGGAAAACAGAGTTGAAACTGCATAAAAAAATTGAGGTCGATTTAACAGAAAACTAAAAAATATATTATAAAATATTAAAAAAAAAAAAAAAACCTAAAAAAACGAGTTAAAAAAAAATAATATATATAACTAGTCTGCAACTTGCATTAATTTTTCATTATGGACATTTTCATTATTATTATGAATATATTAATTTTATTTTTAATTAATTTACATTGGTGTTATCATCTATTTTTACGAATTTTAATTTCATACTAGATAATAATTATATTCCATTATGTCATATAAAAAATATGATCTGTGATTGGTTTAAAATGTAATAAATTATCTCGACATGATTTGCCAAATTATTCCATTACAAAATTACCTGTAGAAAAAAAATTGCACAAAATAAAGAAATCTAAATTATTGTTCCTTTAATTAATTTAATAATTAATTAATGATTAAATAATTTAAATGGTTTGCAAAATTAATTAAAATAATCGATTATTCATTAAGAGCGAGTTTAAATTGGTTTAATGGTTAATGCTATATAATTAACGTTGTAAATACCAATTAATAATCATATTAGTGAATAATAATTAATGATTAATAATTAATGATTAATAATTAATTATCAGTGATTAGTAATTAATAATTACTGATTACTGATTAATGATCAATGATTAATGATTATTAATTAATAATTAATAATTAATGCTAAATAATAAATAATAAATGATTAATAATTAATAATTAATAATTAATGATTAATAATTAATAATTAATAATTAATAATTAATAATTAATAATTAATAATTAATAATTAATAATTAATAATTAATAATTAATAATTAATAATTAATAATTAATAATTAATTAATAATTAATGATTACTAAAATAATAATTTATAATTAATAATTAATTAATAATTAATTAATAATTAATAATTCATGATTCATAATTTATGATTAATAATTAATGATTTATGATTTATGATTAATAAATAATTAATGATTAATAATTAATGATTAATGATTACTAATTAATGATTAATGATTGGATTAATGATTAGTGATTATGATTAATGATTAATGATTAATAATTACTAATTAATGAATAATAATTAATGGTCAATGGTTAATAATTAATAATTAATTTAATAATTAATAATTAATAATTAATAATTATAATTATATTAAAATAAGATTAATTATTAATATAATTAATAATTAAATAAAATTAAATAATTAATAATTAATAAATTAATAAATAAAATAATCAATAATCAATAATTAATTTAAATTAATAATTAATAATTAATAATTAATAATTAATAATTAATTAATTGAAATAAAAATATAAACCTTTTGTAGGAATGAACAACTTAGATTATAGGAGTATAAACTGCAAAGCTGCCGAATTCTATGGATGGAGAAGGAGCAAAAAAACAATGTAAAAAAGTAATGTTAATATACTATTATTTAAAAAAAACGGCAAAATAAACCAAAATAAATAAACCCTACTAAAAACGGTGATAAAAAAAAATTCTTAACACTACAAGCAATTATTGCAATTGCTAACGTTTAGAAAGTAGGCATTATGTAGGCCCAAAATGGAAATAAATTGGTAATAATAAAATTTCGATTCTTATATTTCTTTTTAGAGAAAATAGTATCAAAGTAATTTTTTGAATTTATTGTAAAAAAAGTAAAGGCGACTAAATAAATTGCCCAAAAAAACTTACCAACCAATAGTAACTGCGAATTATTCTCTTATTTATTTTTTTTGGTTACATTTCTGGGTTCAATATTAAGTTAAACTATATTAAATGACTATTACTATTTAAATAAAAAAAAAAGAAAAACAAAAGAAAACGAACTTAAAATGATAAAAATATAAAGACCAAATTAAAATTTAATCAATAATATCTTTAATAATAAAAAAAAATCCCGTTTTTTTATTGTTGGAAATCTTTGAAATAAATAAGAAATAAGATAAAAGCACAAACTGAGAATCAAGGAACACTGAGAGTTTTTTTCCTTCCACGGATTTCTCATCTCATCCTCTCATCCCCTCATCTCCTCATCTCTCTACCAAAACATCCAATCTCCCCAGATACACTACTTACGCATTACTCTCTCCTCTCTCTCTCTCTCTCTCTCACTCCTCTCTCTCCTCCTCTTCTTCCCTCCTTCTCTCCACCTCTCAGTCGACTCATCTCCATCTCTCTTCTCTCTCTCCTCTTCGTCACAATCTTACCTTTAGA